>JARFJB010002360.1:0-92500 GCA_036346205.1 Vesta saturnalis
CTTTGATTAATTGTTATTTAAAAACTGAAGAAATATTTATTACAAAACTAAAAATGAAAATAAATAAAAAGTTAATCAAATTTGATAACCTTGTCCCTAATGACAGTTTGAAACACATGGTAAGCAAGTATCTTAAAATCTGACATTTGTGCTTATAAGATTGTTAAAATGCTTCAAAAATTTAGTCATAAAGAACATGCAATGGTAGTACTGTTTGTGCAGTAGAGGAGTATAGACGTCGTTTTCTATATCGAAGAGTTGCTAACAGGCAAGGGTTTCAAACTGTTTTTAGACGTACTGCAAAAACTGGGATGTTTCCAAGTGCAAGTATTGTTTGCTTAAAAACATCACGGGCTCAGTTCGAACTTGAAGAGGATGTTTTGGATGTTCTAGATAATAATCCAGAGAACACTACAACAACAAGGTTTGCCGGCTTTGCATGCAATAAGTACACAATCTCCAAGAAGGTGAATTTCCTATAGGATTACAATTTTGTCAATAGATTGGTGAAAACGGATTAAATGCATTTTATTTGCGGACGAAGCCAGTTTACTTGAAATGGAATTAACAATTGCAACAATAGTCATCGATAGTCGGAGGAAAATCCCCATGCTACGCAAGAACACAATTTTCAACGTCGGTTTAGTATTAACGTATGTTGCGGCATTCTAAATGATTAGTTGTTCAGTCCTTTCGTATTGGATAGGCGCCTTATTGGGGATGGTTATTTACAATATAGGACGAAGTTCCTTTGAATATTCGACGGCGTATTATCTTCCAATATGATGGAGCGCCTCCTCATTTTTCAAATGTTAAAAATTTTCTGAATACCCATTTCGGCGGTCACTGGATTGGCAGAGGTGGCACGCACACTTGTCCACTGAGATCACCGGATTTCACTGCTCTAGATGTTTCTCTTTGCGGATGAATCAAGTCATTGGTTTATGCTAGGAAAGTGAACACAATGGATGCGTCACTAGAGCGCATGCTGCAGGGTTCGTTATAGCGAATCATCGCTCGCTAAATCTACTCGAGCAATCTATAAACGCGCAAATAAGTGTAACGAAGTTTGAGGTGACGTTTTTAGAAAATTTGTTATGAATTAATGGTATTTGTCTATATTATTTGTTTTCTTTTTATCCTATACGTACGTAGGTATAGAAGGTTATGCAATCGATTTTTTTCTCTATCACTAAATTGGCTTGTTAGATCATTTTACAACTTTTGGCCAAGTTTCGCTAAGATCGGCCATGATGTCTGGATGGGTGTCTGTGAGTGTGAGTGTAAGTGTGACTGTGAGTGTGAGTATGAGTGTGAGTGTGAGTGTGAGTGTGAGTGTGAGTTAGTGTGAGTGAGTGCAAGTGCGAGGGCGAGTGCGAGTGCGAGTTCGAGTGTAAGTGGTTGACTGTGAGTTTGAGTAAGTGAGTGAGTGAGCGAGTGAGCGAGTGAGCGAAAGAGCGAGTGAGCGAAAGAGCAAAAGAGCGAGTGAGCGAGTGAGCGTGTGCGTGTGCGTGTGCGCGTGTGCGCGTGTGTGTGTGTGATTAATTTAATAAGAAAAGTGTTGACATAGTTTTTAAAGAAAATTTAATTTTACATAGCTTTTCTTTATAAAGTTTCTTAATATAACGTAAGGTAAGTCTCAAAATTAATTAAATGTGAATGAAAATCGTAAAATTGTATTATTGATACCTTATAGAAGATAAAATGTATTTATGTCTATGAATGGCATGAAGTTTTAAACGTCATTCTGATATAGATTATTGTTTTTGTTTCCACAATGTTGGCTGTTTTCGTATACAAAAGATGTTGCACGGTTATCCTAAAAAAATTATAATTATTTCTCTTAAGTTTTTAAGTTAGCATCTGGATGTCTATTTATCTCTATCTGACGTGAAGTTTTAAACGTCTGTTTGACGTAGATTATTGTTTTTGTTCTACCATGTTGCCTATTTTCGTAGTGAACTTATTATAAAAGTGGTTGCATAATTATCCTAAAAAAGTTGTTATTAAAATTATTTCATTTATTTTAATTTCCATTTTGTAAGTTGGAAGGTTGTTTGGTGTTCCACACCATATATTTTTAGTTTTGTAACAAACATTTCTTCAGTTTTTTAGTTACAATTAATCAAAGCATCTCTGAAACAAACAAATATGGGACTAGAACATATGAGCTTATTTCGCTTAAGTTGGCTTCCTGGACATGTACGTAAAATATTTCCTTTTTCTTCCTGAATCACCCTGTATGTAGGTTGGAAGGTGAAAAGATCGATCATGACCTGTTGTAAGTATGAATGGCTCAAGTCTTAAATTTCAAGAATCTATTACTGTGTTGGGAATGACTGTTTCTTCAAGTCTATCATGTTCTGTCAGTTATTAAAGAAGCTGCTGGTAAAATAAGCTTTTTGTACAGATTTAAGCAGTATTTAAGCTCTCGACAACTCCTATTGCTATCCAAAATTTGACCTCATGGAGAAAATAACTCTCACCTTTTGGTTGGTGGTGCTCAATGTGCTCTCGATTTCGTTGATCGTGTTCAAAGGACAGTGATTAGGTTTATAAATGACCCGTCCTTAACTTCTGATATATCGTCTCTTGAGCATAGAAGAATCGTTTCAATTCTATCTTTTTACTATCGGTATTAGATTGGCTATTGTGCTGTTGAACTACATTCTTTGATACCATCTGGGGCCACTTTTGCTAGGAATACTCGGTTCGCTCATTCACATCATCAGTATGCAGTGCAGATCTCCACGTATCGTACCAAACGGAGGCAATCCACATTCTTCTACACGGATTTTAAGCTATGGAATGATCTCGTAGTTCCCGTTTTCCTATTACTTATATGAAAAAATTTAAGGTAGCCGTTCATAGGCATTTCCTGACAATTCAATATCTCCCTGTTCATCCTCGTAAGTGTTCCTGAGCGCTTTAGTACATTAGGCCAAACGTACCCTATTCAGGATCACGATCATTAGAAAAAAATGTTGAAAATGGTGGAAAAAAAAAGTAATACCAGTCAAATTTTTATTTAAGAAAACAAACTTGTAGATTTTGCAATAAACGAAGAATGATGTACGTATTTACAATTTAAGTACATTTATATAACATATACGGGAAATAAGTAACTTGATATGTATGAATAAAATGTTTAAATATTTTTACATGGAAACCGACTCAAAAATTTGATACCTATGATTTTTTTTTCCATTTTCAAAAATTGTAAAGGTGAATTACTATTCACATAAGGCTTTTTGGAATAGAAATGTTAACAAGAATGTGCAGGACATGTCTTAATGAATTATATCTTATGCAAGCTTAACCAACTTAAACCCTATTGAGTGCTAACATTGTAATGACTTATTTTGCACTTTGATTGTCTCGTGCCATATTAGAATTAATACAGTGGCTTACGGTGGGTGTCGCAGTAATATTTCAAGAACAGAATCACTCTTGTTCGAAATATAGCCTGAGAAACCCTAAGTGTGATTTTCTTTCACCTTTTTACTCAATGATAAAAAATCACATTGATACTAAATATTAGCATAATGTTACATCAAAACAGTTTCTTTCAAAATAGGTTTTTTAAAGGTATTTTTTTGTTACTTAAGTACTTAATGTAATTATTTGACGAAAAATCCTTTATACTCATAGAAAATACTATTAATATCTAAAACTACGTTTATGAAATATTTAAAATAATCATGCTTGTATACTTTATTCGTAGGTACTTGTATTTTGTATGGATCTTACATTCAATTTGATAAATAAAGACAGTGAGTAGATTAATGCAAAATTTCAAGCCAACCTTGTTCGTTTCACCAAAAATTTTATAAGATCACAATATTCGTTTAAGTCCGTTTGAATCAAAATAAGTTAAGAATATCACTACTCAAGCACACACACACACACAAACACTAATTATTCAAATAGTGTGCGCACTGAATAGTGATTTTCTTGTACTATATCATAATGTACTATTTTAACTTTACATCTATAAAATATCATTGACTTGATATATTTTTATTTATACACCGTGTATATTAACTGTACGAGAACGGGGATCACATTTTTTAAAAATCTGTTTACTTTCTTAAAAATAGGTTACACTATCCTTGTAAAGGGTTGCGATTGGCCTTTAAAAAGTGTAAATAATTCTCTGCATTATTGTGAATAGCCTGTAAGCAGAGCTTACTTAAACTTCTTAATTTTTAGTGCTTCACATTAACTAAAACACGTAAGCGTAACCATTTTATGTAAATTAGGTTAAAAACGCATAGCGTTCATCCAAACTTGATTTGTGCACTTTTAGAGCTTTTAAACTAATTTTTAAATATTGGCTACGTCACATTCCAATTTATGTACACGGGGAATTTTCACAATTTAGCTCGGGCTTATCTAAGTAAAATGGTGACTAGTACTCATTAATTGAACCTTTTTGTCATGTTTCTAACTTAAGAACTAACTATAATATTGATTTTACAAAGCGGCGATACAGTTTATCATCGTAAAATCAATAGCCTATATTTTTTTTCAAAAACCCTGTACATAAACAGTTTTCGCAGACTTATCATTAAAAAACCATCACTCGATCATTATTAGAGAGGAAGCACAATAAAAGGGGACACGCTGTATGTATTCCTGGTCAATTGGTTCAGAAAAATGCATGGTTTTTTTAACATTTAAAGATATGGTACTATACGTTAAATGTGCATGTGTTATATCACAATAGGTTGACATTAAAAATTAACAAGATTAATAATTATATCAGCACTTGTTTATTTGTATGAACGCAGATCAGTTATAACAAAATAATCTTTTACACTTTAGATCTGCTTTCATACTTGATGGGTATTTATTAAAGTCTCTCTGCTATACTTAGTAATGTTAAACATGCGCTGGAATGTAACCCAAATTTTTGCGTTGCAAAAATAAGTGTATTTCAGAAAAACGTGGTCGATCTGTTGCGTTACGTTTCCAACATTCTCCCATTAGATCGTAAATTTCACGTGGACACATCGGTGGACGTGGAAGATATCGTTGACATCCATCATTTTGATACCAATGATTACTGTTTTCCACTACTTGTTCACTAGTCAGTTCTGCGTATGGTTGTTGAACACACAACATTAAAATCTCCCATAATGTTATAGCGAAGGACCAAACATCGCTTTTCGTTGTTTGTCGACCCTAAAATTCAAAACTTAACTTAACGTTCATATTTTATAAAGACCTACCAATAGTAAACTTTCCCATGACATCCATCTTATCGGCAATTTCGCCTTTGTATCACTAACGTAATAATCTTGCTCATAATTACTGCAATACATTGCATGGTCCGATATTTTTACTGTAAATCCTTTATCTATTACACAGTTTCTGAAATAAAATATTGAATTTATATCGTGGGATGCGAAAAACTGACGACACTCACCTTGCTGCTAAATCTCTATGTACTAAGTCTAGTGATTCTAAATATTTCATTCCGGATGATATTTGTGTTGCAATGTAGATTAAGCAACCATAACTGCAACAAAAAAAGTAGCATATTATTATTACAGAACTAATTCATTAAAATGTAAAGCCGTAATATGAATATAAATGTATACATACAGATGAATTTAACATTCTGTATAGAGAATAGAGGTTTAATAATAGTAAATGTAGGTAATGCCAAAGGTAGGAATTTATGTTTTATTACTGATAAAACCAAATGAGTTTATAGAATCACGTCCTTTAATTTCCGTACCGTTAAATCCCGTGAACTATTATAGTTCTGTATGCGTTTAATAGACAATGATAAGTTTGTTATTTGAATAATTTTCAAATCTCTTCCTGTTTACTCGCATTTTACTTAAAATGATTAAACCACAATTAGATTTGCACACAACTCACTTAATTTGGTTTGATATGTTATAAAAGTACTCTGGAATGTAATAACACTGCTTTTGTTTGATTACTGGAATTTTCTGTCTGAATTCTTCAAAATTAGGAATCTCATTTACATTCTATGTAGGTATTAACAGATAAAATAATGTCACTAGAGTACGTTAGCTATGAGTTAGGCAACCAACGTATCACATCGGTGTTTAACGAAGGTTTCCAAATGGTAGGGGAATGTACGCTACTGTATTACATGTCCATGATGGAGTAGTATGTATTTTTTACACATTAGAAGAACTTGTATTACAAATAATAAACATAAAATGTATTTGAATTCAATTAAATAGCGTACATTACATAGTTCAATCAGGGACGTCAGAGCAGTGATTATCTACTATCGACCGCTTACGCTTACATTTGAAAGTAAGTAACTTTCCGTTACGTTGCTGTACCAGCGTAGTTTTCACAATGCCGTTTAGAAAGCCGCCGTAAGCGCACTTTTCGGAGAAGAGTCTACATGAGAAGAGCCAGTCGAGTGGGATCTCCACTACATAAGAGGAGGAAGAAGAGATAGCTGTTGCACTGCTATCAGCAGCGCCACAGACCGACGAAGCTGCAGAAAAGACGTCACCTCCCAACCACGCCCACAACGGTAGTAAACGCGTTAAGGGCTCTTACTGACACCATGCACCGTCTGGACGTCGAAGAAATTGCCGTTACCAGGGAGAGGGTGCCGCCGGTAATCCTTCGTGAAAAGGTGTCAGCTTATCGCGTGAATTAGATCGCCGAGGGATCGCCTTCACACGTGCGAAGGAAATCGCCGAGAGATTCAGGATCCAGTCTGTCACTGCCAAAGACCGTGACAGGCTAATGTGGTATATGGATAGGCTGTAACGAATCTTTTACGTTCTTCGTTCATTTAGTTATAAAATATAAGAAAAAAAGGTTTTTAATAATTAATGATTTATAAGTTGTGGTAGGCAACTTAATTTGCATTTTGGTGTAACTTAAGTTGCATATTTTCTTAAGGGTTTATACCTCCATATCATGAACTATTTTTCTGCATTTATTTTTGCGCACTGCTATATCACCTGACATCCTAAGCGTCCTTTGGAGCATTTTATTGATGTATTCTGTTTATACAGGTAGCCATTTTTGGGTTTCCAGCTAAATTTTGTGAAAAGTGCCATTAATTTAATGCTAACATACTTTTAACTGGTATTATATTAAAATCTAAAACATTTTCTTTTGCAGGCACTTTTTCAGGCACTTTTTTTTACTCACTTTTACTTTGATTTTACTAATTTTGGTATTTTCGATGCTTATGATTGCAATTTTGCACTTAATTAAGATCTAAATTTAGATCACATTTTTATTTGAACTTTCGAGAGAATGTAATAAACACCGGAATATTCAAATTTCATGAAGATAAATTTGTAAGAAGTAAAATTCAACTTTGACATGGTTTACAACGTACAGAATTGTTATTACGAGATATTGCGCAATATTGGTGCAAAGATTACATCACCTTTGGTTTACATTTCCGTATTTGTTTAGATACCAGATGTTATCAAAACGTTGTGTACAAAACTTTTCAAACAGGTATTTATATTCTAATAATTTAGTAATTTAAGGCTATTACAACTAGTTTTTAAGATATATTTTATATAATTCTAAATTTAAATATTTAATAAACATAGTTTGTATATTTTTTATTTTGACATTTTGGTGAATTTTGACTGTATCCTCGGTTTAGTTATTCCGAGCGTAATCAAAAAATAACTTGGCGTCCGAGATAATTTTTATTATTGTTGATGTTAAGTAGAAATAACCAAGCAGAAATTTGTGGTAATTAAGCAAATCAAAAAGATTGAACTGGCCTACTTTAATTTACCGACTGAGACAACGGTATTATCTTTTATTGAGTGTTTTGGATCTCTGGTTATTTTAACGATTTGTTTTGAGAACATTTATACCTGGTACTTTTAAACCACAATATTATACCTGGCACCATTATTACCTTATTATAAGGCATGGTACACCATACCATTCCTCTGAAACACAGAGTGAACGTACGTTCAAGGTAGGGGAGTAGCTGTAGAAATCTACGGGAACGACGTTTGCTCGGAGCTACGAAAGCGCAACATTAATATCACCGCTTGTTTTAGAGTGAAGAAACAAGAACGACTGATCCCGCTTCTGCTGGTCCAGCTACCATCCGAAGAGGACCATAAGAAGATCCGATAGGATAGATGGAGTTCGTGTTTCCATCGAAAACTTGAGGCGGAAATCCGACATCGGACAGTGTCACAAGTACTAGAGATCCCGTCACGTACGGCTTTGCACCAGCGTTAGTTGCGCCAAAGTGACGGCGAGTGTTAGCGGCTGAAGTACCGAATGCGGCGATAGTCGCAGACGACAACAAGCCCAGATTCGACACCATTCTAGGCTTGCTCGGCTTAGATTTGGCGAAGACCCTACCTATCATGCGGAAGGTGGCAGCGGCACTAGCTAAGACACAAATGCGACTGACCTGAGGGAGTGCTCTTTACTGTCGTTTCAGGAGGTGTTTGCTTTTTTCGGGTAAACACTTCTGGAACCGCGACGAATCGGGATATGTATAAGTATTGCTTAACAGTATCGATTCACTTAACCACCACCTATTAAAAACATCTACAACTCGTTGCCCAAAATTCATTAAGACAGACACAATTACGACATAATACAATTCAATTGACAACACACAGACTAATAATACTAATAATTTTCTCCATTCAATTACAGATGTCCAGGATTCCGAGCCGTATTGGTGTTCCGAGATACCAGCCCACTACATCTGCTTCCAAGGTAACACCGCCCACAGACCACAAGTCCCACCCACGGCGGTCAATAGAAGATAAACGTATATATTATAGGTTTTTTCTTTTTTTTTTGCACACGTTAAAAACGACATATTGTAAAGCTACAATATGATTAAAATTGTATGATCCAACAAAGATGTAATCAAATGACGAAAGAGGCCAACACGCCTAAGCAGTCACCTGAAAAATTATGCCACATGTTTATTGATTGATTGGTTGAAAGTAATAAAGTAAGTGTAGTTAGTAATACAAAAAATATTGTTACATTCATTATTCATGCTGTAACATTAGATTCGTTTAATAATGGGTGTCTCGGCAAGCAGTTTGAATTCGAATAGCGCACCATTTTCGAAAGTCAATTGTTGAGTCAGCCATATTTGATATTTGTTTAATCAAAACATTCGCATTTACAAAAATGGTGCGTTAGAGCTATGAAAAACGTTTGTTAATAGTGAAAACCTATTGCAAGGATGGAGAAAATTTTACTCCGACGTTTCGCAAGTTACATGTATAATCGATCGATGAAAATTTGATTAAGAAATTTAGGCTCACGTTTTCATTGAAAGATGAAAGAAACCTTATCTGTCATCGGCGAAAAAAAGACCGGTAGAAGGCATCGAAGTTGCGAACGAACAAACATTTCCATCGGACATCGTTGGCAGGAATAAACCTTCATCGCAGCACTCCAACAAGCTTTGAGAAAGGGTTTACACCTTCAGGTTTACAAGATCCACCTGACTCAATAGTTACAGCCTAACGACCATAGACAGCTCATAAACGTTACCAACTAGATCTTGGAACTACTGCAAAATGACAATTTATTCCACAAGAAAATCATCTTTAGTGACGAGGCTCACTTCCACCTCAAGTTCTTGTTGAGATACGCTTTTGCTGATAAAATCATATAAAGTTTATTACTGTTTCTCTAACATCGTCATTAGGTACTTCTTTAAACAAATTCCTTTTTCTGGATTAAATAAACTTATTTCACTGAGATGCTTTTTCGTTGATCCTTTGCTTTTATATTCATTCCTCATTAGATGAAGTAATTATTTTCAGTTAATTCTTTCATTCTGTTTACGCGGTTCATCAAAGATCCAATGTTACATCAACACAGCAGAACAGCTATCTTCCATATAATCATAGTCATTTGAAAAAACACACCTTCCGATTGGTGAAAGTTCGTCTTATCTATTTGGTCTAGGAACAATCTTAATTAGTATCAACTAATCCCTACAAACCTATTTTCTGAAATTATACATTGACTGAACTTGATATTAATATAATGTAATTTTACTTCAGTAAGGGATAGCTACGTTGGGCCGATAATTGTAAACTGTAGGGTCTTAATTTTTTGGGTTCCAATTTTAAACTAAATTGTTGTTAGTATTAAGTTGAATTGTACCCGTTAAGGTAGGCTAAGGTGCGCTGATTGCAAAA
Source organism: Vesta saturnalis (assembly GCA_036346205.1). Taxonomy (NCBI): domain Eukaryota; kingdom Metazoa; phylum Arthropoda; class Insecta; order Coleoptera; family Lampyridae; genus Vesta; species Vesta saturnalis. The sequence continues at coordinate 10,182 of JARFJB010002360.1, forward strand.
TAGAGTAAATGACAAGTTTATCCCCTCTACTCGTGAAACAATTTACAAGTGAGATTTGGAAGACAAACCTAGAATCGCCAGCAATAATCGTCAGGTATTTTGCAATTTACCATCCGCAGTACAAGCCAGTAGAAAGAGTAATTAGCGAATTAGGACGTCATTTCCGGGCGTACTGCCAAGACAAAGTGCAGTTGCCCGCACTATGTAAATCAGATCGAGGATTAGTTGAACTGTGCAACCAGTGAATCTAAAGGGTATACCTGTTACGAATTACTAAAAGGAGAACAACCGTTAATAAAAAAGATATTGAACTTTCCTGACAGCCGCAAGACCAGTGCCAACGACAAAATAATCTTAGCAAGTGAGAGAATTTTGAAAAATGCTAGAAGAAGAAAAAATGTCACAACGGGACACCAGTACAATATGATTAGGGTGATCTAGCTCTTGTAAAAGCAGAATAAATCGACATAAAACGATGTGTAAGCGTTGGAAAAGCTTTACTTATAAGTTTTACTATTTTACACTCAACATTTTGGGGAGTAACTGTACTTTTTGGGTTCTAATTTTAAATTGAATTGTTAGTATTAAGCCGTATTCAAACGTATCCTGCATATACGATGTGAGCTTTTGTAGATTCCACTGCATAAGTAAAAAGTGCTATCGTGTAAACATAGTTGAGTGAAAAAATACTAGTGAAAACGCAAGGAGGTATTCTGTTGCCATTGACTCAAGAATTGACGCTATAGTAATGTGGAAATAAGCGATAATGTGTTGGACGTTAGAAAGTCTGCAAGGGTAAGAAATGTTTTTACCAAATACGGGCAGAGTTGCGAGAGAGCGCATGCGTGGTTCAGAGGTTATACCATTGCAATTATCAGTTAAGGATATTTAGATTAGTGCGCCTAAATGAAGTACAATTTAAAAATCAATAACCGGTTATTCGCGGTTATTACTTTGTGAATAATAAAAAAATTTAATGCAGTTTTGGCCCGGAATTGTAATAAAGTACACTTTTTATGCGCGAACAGTGTTTTCATCCATTTTAACGATCAATGAGGCAATGTTGCAACTAGATTAATGTATAATGCCTTTCTATGTGCCCAATTTTTATAAACATTCATAAACGTTTCATTAGGAAGTGTAAACGATCATTTAGTAGTCGAAGTCTGTTTTAAACAATAAAAAAAACAGTTAGGTTAGGATTTCTTGTTTGATTTGTACGTTAGATGTTTTAACATGTACAATAAAATCATTGTACGTTATTATCAATTTTTGCATTATGTTTACCGACTACACCCTTGCGAAGAAAAGTTCGCGGCATCCAATATCTGTTATAAAAGCTTGTAAGATACCCAAAGAGGTTAAATAGTAAATTATTTTAATCACCAACGTTCTTAAAGGTATACGTTACAGTTTAACGGTTAGGTGAGCTTTTAGTTATTTATCGTTAATTAAACAATCAATTATAATTTGAAAACAATGCGTACCACGGGCTAATCGCTTGTGAACTAACTGTAAGACAATGAAACATAATATTTTGCTCAATACCACAGATCACGTTCTTTGAATAAGTAAAATATTACAGTCAAGATATCATATTTTTAAAATTACAATGACTGCTTTCGGGGACCTCTCGGTTTGTCCTTTTGCCATCCTGATTTTCTTTTTTGAGATTTCACTTTTTCTAGTATGAAATGTTACACAAATAGATTGGATATAATGTCAATACATCCAATTCTATCCACCTACGCATATGCCTATGCCTTTATATGATCAACTAATTCAAACTCAATAAAGCTCTATATTAATCAACAGGTACATCCTACTTTAAGGGTGCTAAAATTTAAGTTGTTATTCTATAAGTTCTCACGAACACAATTAATTATCTATATATGTACGTTTGGACAAGGTAAATTTTACACGTGCAAGCTTCATTACATTTAGTTCGGTTGTTTATGTTTTTATAAAAGCAGATATCTGTGCAGTAAATGCATTCAACCTTGTTGCACTAAAATTGTTTCCTGTCATCACATGTTGGTTTAATTAGTTTATTAGAAAAGTTTGTCGAGCTGTTGGACATGAAGTGTAACATGGACATTCATGCGTAGTGTACTTTTTGAAAATAGTGTTACGTGCACGTGCCTTGTTTGTGGCTTATGCAATAGGGTATTTGTTGCGCAATAGGTTAGAACTTTACTTATTACAAATTGTATTATTTTTTTAATTAGGTGCTGGCACTGCTCAATTAACACAGTTTAGCTTTAAGTTATACATATTCAAACCTGGATATTTACTTATTCTTTAAATTATTATTATTATGGCTATATATGAAGTATTTCTTTTTTTCGGTATTACTGTTAATCATCTTAAAGGATATTAAGTTATAAGATTTTAGGGTTGCTGCTTTGTCTCCTAATTCATATTCTAAATTTATTAAAAATAGGAATATTATTTTAAATTTTCAGTTGATTCGTAATTTTTCTTTTAAATACGGTCTAGGCCTTACTAATTACATTGGTTGCAAGGAAATTGATTAACGTTACTATATATTTTGGGGCTACTTTTCATTATTTCTACTGGCGACGCTTTGCTCTTAACTTTTAGCTTCAATTTTGTCATTGTTAAGGACCTGCACCACCTTAATATCACTGAGCAACCGACAGAGTCCTAGATTATCTTCGATGCTACTACTAGTTGGCCCTCTGGTACTAAGTTTTGGTACAGCGTGGAGATTTGCACGTAACAAGTCACCTATAAATTTTTTCCTTCAGACCCTCCCTGCGGAGATGTGAGCTCCTAAAGGACGCCGCTGGAAATAAGTTTTTCTTGAATAACTTTTAAAGTACTTGACATAATTTAATAAAAATTCAGTATGATGGCCACTAGTAAGGTCCTCTTAAAATAGTATCCTTGGAACATATTTAGCTTGTTTAGTTTACCAGGGATGGACTAAGTTGTGCACCTTAACGCCTACATTTTTAACACTCTGTATGATAAAGATCTAAAAAAATATTTTTGGGTAGTTTGAACCTTTTCGAGAAAAAAAAAATAATAAACAAATTTGTTTCATTTTCATTTAATTAAAATCTTCATAAGTGGGTTCAACATGGGCTCCATGAAGTCTGATACACTTGCGAGCACGACGAATTGAGGAATGCTGTACCCGCCACAATCACTCCACATCACAATGAAACGTGATTCTATGTAGAATCTCCTTCCTAGTATCAACCGGACTGGAACACACCAAGGTTTTAAGGTGTCCCCACAGGTAAAAATCCAAAGGCGTCAGGTCCGGAAATCTAGGAGGCTAGGAGATAGGTCACTTCTACCTATCCAACGGCTTGGATAGACGTTATTTAAGTGTTCCCGCACAGCAACGCTAAAATAAGGTGGTGCCCCATCGTGCATAAAGTACATGTTTCGGTGGGTTTCAAGAGGTAAATGCTCTATTAAATCTTGAAAAGAGTTCTAGAGGAACTCCAACAGAGTTGTCCATTCAATGGCGCCGGCAATACAAATGGTCCAACAACAAAATTGCCAATGACTCCTGCCCAGATATTAATTGATTGAAACTAATGTTGATGATGCGAAACAATAGTTGAATGAGGATTATCATCAGCCTATACGTGTGAGTTGTGTAAATTCGTGATACAATTTTTGGTAAAAGCTGCTTCATCTGTAAAAAGAATAGTGCTAATGAAGTTTTCATTATTTCGTTGCTGATCCAATAGCCAGTTTGCGAACTGCATTTTACGAGGAAAATCTTCAGGGATCAATTTATGCACTTTTTGCAAATGATATGGGTATAACAGCTGTTGTTGAAGAACTTCATGAATTATTGTTTTCGGATTATTAAATTGTGCGGCTAATTTGCGAGTGCTCGTTGAAGGAGTGCCATCTACAGCATTCAAAATATTTTCTTCCAATTCCACCGTACGCACTGTTCTTGTCAGACCAGCATTAGTACTTTTTTTCTTAAACATTCCTAAAGTTCAATTCAAATCACCACGAAACCTAAAAATCAGTAAATTTAAAGTAAATTAATGTCGATCAATGTATCAGCGATGTGACAAACGTCAAGTTCTAAAATGCAGGTTATTTATTTATTTCGTATCATATGAATGTTTAACATATGTTTTTTTGAGTGAAGATAAATAAAATGGACAAGAAATAAAATTATACCTCGTGGATCAGTAAACTCACTTAAGTTTGCAACAATTTTTAAATAATTTATGTTTAATTTTTGTTTTCCTCTCGTAAAAATTCGAAAAAACACTGGCTTAATTTTTTTTAATAATTTATTAATTATGAAACATTAATTCGTTTATTATTTTTTTTCTCGAAAATAGTTCGTTTTATCGATATTAAACAAGTATACCTTTTTTTTAGGCCAAGGTTCACGCTACCCAAAACTATATTTTTTAGATCTTCATTATATAGGGTGTTAAAAATTTAGGCGTTAAGGTGTACAACTTAGTCCATCCCTGGTAAACTAAGCAAGCTAAATATATTTCATGGATAATATTTTAAGAGACCCTTACTAGTTACTATCGTACTGAATTTTTATTAAATTACATCAAGTACTTTAAAAGTTATTCAAGAAAAACTTATTTCCAGCGGCGTACTCTAGGGGCTTATATCTCCGTAGGGTGGGTCTGGAGAAAAAAAATTTAAAGGAACTTGTCATGTTATTTTTTCGTCTTCTATCTGAATCCGAGAGGTTTCGCACATTTTTCCAGACACCCTGTATATGGATTGATGGGCAAGAACTAATTACTGTGATTTTACGCTATTGTTCACCATTTGAAACTAAATATAGCCAAAAACCTTATTTATTTACCAATTTCGATAGGAAAATGGCAATCGCATTATTTCGATGGGCAAGATTGACAATTTATAATTTTAGGGGACTTCTCATCATATGGAGCAAAACATTTCCCAAAATGTTACTTATTCACTAATTTATTTGGCCAACCCCATTATTGCCGTTCATAAGCACAGAACCTTAAAATTTTACAATGCTAACTATGATTGGGGTCAGTTATATCCGCCATATTTATTTATAAATGATTTGGTAACTATCATGAGAATCGTTTTTAGGGAAATAGTGTGTAGCTTCTTTTTAGTATACACAAAATATTGCAATTAAATAGATTTCTAGATTTTACACGCTTCTTTGAGAGACCACTTCTTTGGCATCCTTTAGCGTATTTATACCAAAAATGAGGAAAAGGACTGATAAATCAGGTTCGTTTTTACCTTCCAACCTACATACACATATGTAGGTTTTTCACTATCGCTAAATCGACTTATTAGACACTATTCGTGTTTAGTAGAGTATCGCCAAGATCGGCCATGACGTGTCTGCGTGCGTGCGTGCATGCGTGAGTGTGTGCATTTATGCGTGTGTCTGTGTCGGTGCCTTTGTCTGCCTTTGTGTGCCTGTGTGACGAAGTGCGTGTGTGTGTGTCTCTGTGTATCTGTGTGCCTGTGTGTCTGTGTGTCTGTGTGTCTGTGTGTCTGTGTGTCTGTGTGTCTGTGTGTCTGTGTGTCTGTGTGTCTGTGTGTCTGTGTGTCTGTGTGTCTGTGTGTCTGTGTGTCTGTGTGTCTGTGTGTCTGTGTGTCTGTGTGTCTTTGTGTCTGTGTGTCTGTGTCTTTGTGTCTGTGTGTCCGTGTGTCCGAGTGTCCGTGTGTCCGTGCGTCCGTGTGTCCGTGTGCCCGTGTGTCCGTGTGTCTATGTGTCTGCGTGTCTGTGTGTCTGTGTGTCTGTATGTCTGTGTGTCCGTGTGTGCCGTGGGTCCAGTGTGTCCCTTTCATTCCGCATTTACTGCGTGTACCTCGCGTCCCTGGTGTCCCGTGTGCCCCCTCTGACCAGTCTATCCCATGCGTCGCGTGTGTCCCGTTTGTCCCGTGTATTCTGTGTCCCGCATGCCGCGTGAGTACCGCCTGCCCCGTCCAACCCGTGCGTCCCGGGCGTCCCGTATGCCTCGTGTGCTCCGTTGTCCCGTATGTCCCGCGGGCAGGGCACGCCCCGCGCGACCCGTGCGTCCGATGCGCCCCGGGTGTCCCGTGTGTTCTGTATGTTCCGCCTAATCCGTATATCCCGTGTGCCAGTGTCTCGTTTGTCCCATTAGTCCATTGTATCCCGTGAGTGCCATGAGTCCCGTGTGCCCCATAACCACCGCGTGCCCCCTGCTTCTCGTCTCCCCCGTTTGTCCCGTGTGCTGGTTGTCCAGTGTGTAAAGTTTGTCCCGCGTGTACCACGCGTCCTGCGCGTCCGATAGGTCTCGTGTGCCACGGGTGCTTTGTGTACCCCGTGTGTCTCGTGTGTTCCGTTTGTCCTGTTCGACGAGTGTATCCCGTTTGAGTCGCGTGTCACGTGTAGTCCGTGCTATTATGCGATTGTGCGTCTGTGGGTATATGCGTCTTTGCGCATGTGCGTGTGTGCGTCTAGGCACCTGTGCGTCTAAGCGCCTGTGCGTCTGTGCGAGTGTATGTGCGTGTGCGTGTGTGCGTGTGTACGTGTGCGTGTGTCGTGTGTGCGTGTGCGCGTGTGTGAGTGTGCGTGTGTGCGTGTGTGCGTGTGCGTGTGTGCGTGTGTGCGTGTGTGCGTGTGTGCGTGTGTGCGTGTGCGAGTGTGCGAGTGTGCGTGGTTTAAGTGTGCGTGGTTCAAGTGTGCGTGTGTGCATGTGTACCTATGGGCACGACCGTGTGTACATTTGCGTGTGTGCGCCTGCGTGTACATTTTCGTTTGCGTGTGTCCTTGTGTGAGTGTGTGCGCGTGCGTACATGCGTGCACTGAAATGAAGCGCATGAAGCCCATGTGTCATAGACAATTGGTTTTGTTTTAGAATGTTGCCTATTTTCGTTGAGAACGTTTTAATAGAGATCTGGCATATTTATTTAAAAAAAAGCTTTTTACTTTTAAAGCTATTTAATTTCTTTCAACTTTTACTTTGTTGTTTGGAAGGTCGTGTGTTTTCTACATCAGATATTTTCACGATACGTCATATACTATGTATATACTACAATTATCACTTACTGTTAAAGAAATATTTTACGATATAAAGTCAACCACAAAAACGCTTTGCATCAAATTAAGGACCATTCAATTCAGCACTTTCAGTAGATTTTGAAACAAAAGTTTATGTCCAAATATAGATATTCATTTAATTAAGGTCTTCCGTATTGGTTCAAGCGGCAATAACTAAGCCTTGAATGGTGTTCATTATTGACAGTAATTGAAATCATGGCAACTGAGGTCTCGGAAAGTCTGGGATTTCCATTCAGAACATGTATAAAACTTTACACTAAATAACATGCTTTTAACAAAGGTAACTTTAGTTTTTAAAGTAGTATAAGGCTGAATCACTACATTACATTATCAGCTTTCACATAAATTCCAGTTCAAGGTTTTTATGAATGAAGAATGTGCAAGACACTGACCAAATGTTATAAAGTGAATCACGACTGTAAATGAGTCTCCCAAACTACCGAAAGAGTTACATTATTATACAAAGTTTTTAGGGTAAATACGATGCGTATAAAAACCATTTGCCAATTTTGGATATTAGAAAAATTTTACCTATCGATTGGAACCGTTCCTGGACCGGAAAGTCGAGGCTTTCCTAACAATATTAATGTTAAAATCAAACGGTAGATAACCGATATAAATGGATTGCAATTTAGTTTATAAGTAAATCAAGACCACTGAGTTGGTTTCTGCATGGAGCCAGAACCATGCTAAGGAAACCCAGATTGCTGAATAAATTTGATGCCGTGTTGTCAAAACTATAACGGTATATTCTAGGGTATCCAAAAGAATGAGTTTTTACACTTTGATAATAAAAGGGGTTCATGAACTTTGATTTTGCATTTTGTGACAAAAACCTAATTGTTACTAATTACACCATAAAAGCATGAATATTAAATTAACATTAAACCATAATTTATGGTCATCATGATATTGATTTGGTCTTTGTCGTAGTGGAATTGGTGAATAAACACCGAATTTTCCAGTGTCTGGCTAAGAACCTATCTTGAAGTAATTAGTGCCTTTGAAGCGTAAGTACCATATGTTGTAAAATAAGAAAAATGATAAAATGTCTATATGAAGAATTATAAAAGCAATCGTATTTTTTTTTCCATTTCCGGAAGATTTTGTGCTACTTAATAGTCAACACGCAAGTAACTAACCAATAGACCCCACAATTGCATCCCCGGGTAAAGATCAGTTGAAAACCATGTCTCATGAATTTTTGCAATTTGAGGAATTTGGAGGGAGTAAGCGCAAAATGGACAGTATATCCTGAATCTGAGGTAAAATTAACAATTTATGTCGGCTAAGAGCAGTTTCTGATTCTAACTAAATCGTTAATACATGAATTGTGCTTTCCGGATTTATAGTTGAGGTTGTTAACGCGATTTTTCTTTAAATCCTTTACCTTGAACATATGAACAGTGAAGTATTTTGATGCGAAGGGTCGAACGAAAACAATTTTTAACTTGCCACAGCTATAAAGGCAAGGAAAAGGTAACGTATTTTATTCCTTCCCCAAAAGGGAGGGCGGGTTACTTGACTAAGGGGAAGGCAGAACCGTAGTTAGGGTTTTGAAGGGGAAGTTACTACCCTAGCGTCCGCCTAAATAGCCGCACATGATGTGCGCATACGCTGTGATCATACCGCTTTATGGGTATGAGGAAAACCTCTGGAAAGAACTTCATACCTCCCTAATGCTAAGTAGGTCGTGTTACCACAGCTTTGTGCACAACTATAAGATCTTATCATTACGCAAAAAGAAACGAAGGAGAGATTTTAGGATACAACGGACGCTGGCACACCCCGTATGACAATAACATTCAAATGAATGCCTAAGACAAGGTAGGGTACCATCACCCTGGAATCAAGCTGACCTTATCATAATTACCAAAGGGCGGACAAAGTCCAGACCGACCCGGACAGCTATAGACCAATTTGCCTCCTTAACACTTTGGGAAAGGTACATGAGAGACTGTTGGCAGCAAGGATACACAAACTTAGGGAAGACAAAATGAATCCACTGAGGATGCAATTAACAAAGCACCAGGAGAGATTGAAAACACGGAAGACAAATACTTCCTGGCAATATTTATCGATATAACAGGGGCATTTAACAATCTATGGTGGCCAGCTCTGTTCGACATGCTACCGGGATTGGAGTGTCCCCCAAACTTATATAAAAGTTTGAGGAACTACTACCTAGACAGATATGTCATGCTGGACAGCGACACGCAGACAATCAGTAAACGCATCACCAAAGGATGCCCACAGGGATCAATCCTTGGACCACTATTCTGGGACATCTTGATGGATGACCTGCTGGAAAGACTGGAGGCAACGACAGAGATATCGACAGTAGTTGCTTACGCTGATGATATTCTCGTCCTTGTCTCGGGAAATTCCGTCAGAGAAATCCAAAGCAAGTCAAAAATAGCCATAGAAAAAATGCACGACTGGTGTAAACATAACAAACTACAATATCAGCCAAAAAGATCACATATTCCCTTCTAAAGGGCAAACTGAAAGGTAGGTTGATGGTGCATATAGACGGAAAGCCCATTAAAAGAACAACTACAACAAAATATCTAGGAATCAGAATAGATGAATCGTACGCTGCGAGTACATGGGCCCACAGAGCCAAAATAGTCAAAGCATGACAGAAAATAAACTCGACACAAAGGAGTATACTATTTAGACTCACCGGGGCCTACAAGACTACTTCCTTGGACCCACTGGGAGTCATTCTCGGTATACCCCCACTCGATCTAATCATAACACAAAGAGCCGCTCTTTATTGGCTAAAGAAAAACACTCAAAGTAAAATAGAAGAACTCACTGGCACACGTGCGCATACTAAACAAGAGATAAAAGAAAGGATAATAAGTATCTGGCAAGATAGGTGGGATAAGGGAACCACCGGTAGAAGGGTATACGAGGTATTACCCAACATCAAAAACAGACTACAAAAAAAGCATATAGACCCATCAGAGGGACTCATACACTTTTTGACGGGGCACGGGCCCTATCTCACCTACCGAAAGAGGATGACACACGCAGATACAGATCTCTGTATATGTGGTAGTGTCGGAACCTCAGAACACACTCTCTTCGACTGCAATGTAGATGACACCAAACTAAGAGCGCACAGATACAGCATAACTAGTAGAAACATAAAATCCCTAGTAACAACGCCCCAGACGTTTGCAGACTTAAACCAACTAGCACAGACAGTGAGCAATATCGCTAGGGAAAAGTATGCAAAACAAATAGAACAAAACCAAACTCAAACAAGAGCACCGACACAAACAAGACAAACAGGTCCCCCCGGAACTCCAGGAATGCGAATTCCTGAGAGCGGAGAGCATCGAAACAAACCGATAAAGTCATTAAACCCTAAAAGACAAAATAATAAGAAGTTCAAAGGTGAGCGAACAATGACAGTAGTGTAGTGAGTAGTCAGTAGTGTAGCAAGTAGTTTAGTAGTTAGAATTGGTATAGAAACTGCCTGCAAACAATCTAATAAATCATAGTAGAAATAATCAAATCAAACATAACAAACTAACGGTTACACAGCATGCAGGAATAGTAGAATAAGGACATTATGTAGAGTAGTAGGAAAGGCATCCCGAGAGCATGTTTAAAACTCGGATGTCAAATTAACACGTTCACTGTCCATATGAGTTGTCATAATAAATGTCCAGGAGTCCCTTGTAACGAACCGCAATTCATTACTACAGAATTTTTTTAATTAATTATTTAACAATCAGCCCTCGTAAAAAAATGATGTAAGATTTCTTAGTATTCAAACACCTGCAATACCTAATTTAATATTTCTTAGTATTTCGTTTGATTGCACAACCAAAAATTAATTTGTTTCCCCTCCAACGTAGATTTCATAAAACATCGAATGTTTTATATGTCAGAGTAATCTCCCCCAATTACAGATTCCCCCAAACGGAAGCCACCATCGCCTACCGAGAGTCCCCTATAAAAACCGCGCCGCGTAGCTTAAAAGAAGGAAGTACCAGTAAAAGTACCTGTAAACCGGTAGAAGAGTAGAAGAAGAAGAAGTTTTTATCCGATCCTAGCGAAGAGTTCCATCGCGCCTCGTGAACGCATCCCGCCGCCGAGAATTATTTAGTTGGTTTTACCAGCCCCTGTACTAGTTAGTCCGTTAGACTAACTCCGGTTCCAGAAAACTTGCACGTGACGGTTGTTTTAAAGTAAATCGCCGCAGACCTTGTGATAGCCGCCGCAAGTTTAGCTCCCTGTATTTGCAAACGCGCACTGCGAACCTTTTGTAAATAAATACCTATCCTCGATCTTTGTGATTAACGACACGTAAGTCTGTAGAGTAATTCATCACACACACACACTAAACCCTCAGGCCGTGACGGGCTAAGTACCGAAGCAGTCGGGTGTACATACACAAAACCCTAAGAGTTCGACGGGCCAAGTCCCGAAGCGATCGGGTGTACACACAACAAACACATACAAAAACCCTCAGAGAGCGACGGGCCAAGTCCCGAAGCGATCGGGTGTGTATACACCACCTACCCATACCACAGGTGTTTCGACGGGTCAACCCGAAGTCACCTAGATCACTACACTCTACCAAACACCTGACGACGGGAGCTAGATAGGACTGTATAGCCCTGCAGCTCTCATCATTTACTCTCACTTACATTCTAAACACTTGCAATCACCAGCTCGCTAGCGAAGACCGAAGTGCCTGTAATCACAAACGAATTAAACGTAGAGTATCCGTCAAAGACCTGTAGAGAAGAAAAACCGTACATCGATAATCACGCGTTTAGTAATTGAATTTCAAGAAAACAATCAATGAATTATTTTCCACCAGCTTATTCCGCAAGTATAAAAACCGCCTTCAATAAATACGCGTTTTGTGCGTATACACTTAGGTAACGTTCGCTTGCATCTACGTGAGATTTCGTGTATAATCCGCCCAGCCTAAATTCAATGCGAAAGTAAACCTCTGAAGATATTAATATTATCGAACGTAATAGATCGCGAAGGTAAATTGTTTCACGAAGCATACGCGCCTGTCCGTCTCCCAGTAATTACTAAAGTTAAAGCAGCAAGCAAGTAGGCCGGTGAACGCTGGTCATGCGTACGACAGTAAACTCGGGATATCGATTTTCACTAGTGACCTAGATCTGTGCAACCCCCGTTTTAAATAACCAGTAGTTTGTTTATTCATTCTTTTCTTTTGTAGACAGGGTCGTATCCAGCATAAATAATTAATTAAACGCAACGTTATTAATCATTTAAACATTACGTTGCTCATTGAGTGTAACTAGGGAGTATTAATATTTGTTTACAGAAACGACTTCGACAAAACTAAGCCGTCTTCCCGAGTGAGTGGATGAAATAGAGCATCCAAATTCTCCGTCCAAACCTAGTGGATGCCCCGACGCCGCTGTCTAAGTATTCAATTCAAATTGTTTTCTCATTTTTTCTCAATTTTATGTTTATGTTGGTTGTTCATAATGTTATTAGCCTAGTTTAAGTGTGAATACGTTAGACTTGTATATAATAGAATAATATACTATTAAACCGTTTTACTATAATTATTTTATGTGGACAGTGTAGAGCTAAAGTTTAAATCTTCCGACGAACCCACCCCTCTTTAGCTTATAATCTAACCGATTGCAGTTTAGCCGCGGCAAATATAAAAATTGTGAGAAAGGACCTTACACTCTCATAAAAAAGCGATGTACCGTATGTGGGGCATGGGACTCTGAAGTTGATGAATTATATGCTTGGAGTCCAATGCGTCATATTTGGTTCGTTCTTTTTCGTCAGTTTACGGAAATAAACTGCCACATTCCTTCAGTTCAGTGGAGATATTTGTGTAGCACGTGCTGTTTATTATTCGCAATCAAGAAATCGGGAATATAATTATCGGTAAACTTTGTTGTAACTTCGTACGCTTGCATTGTCATAATGTGGCAAAATAGAATACCATTGACTGACGCGGAGTTACAATATGAACTTGATAATTTGAGTGCCAAATGAAGATAGCGATGATGATATTATCGACCCAGACTATGAATCTGAAGGTAAATGGGTTTGATTTGGTTTTTCATCAATATACATAAACTAAATTGCTATTGCTTTTGTAGAATTGTCCTCTTCGTTCTCGGGTGAGTCAAAGTTGAGGGAGGACACGGAGGATGACATTAGCGAACAAGATATAAATAATTGTTCTGATAGTGAAGATATGAATCTTGTTTGGTGTAGCGACGTCTTGAATATAGGAAGATTACCGTTTTGTGGTCAATCAGGCTTACAGAAGGATATTGAATATGATGGTGACAATATTGAGCCTTTAGAGATGTTTATAAAACAATAATCAACAAAGAAACAATAGACATGATGGTTCTGGAAACCAACAGGTACGCAGCTCAACTGCTCGCCTCAAAGAGGTTGTCTCGATCATCGCGTCTTGCACGATGGCGAGATACAAATAGTGAGGAAATGGAGACATCTATTGGTGAGTTCTTTGAAAGTTTAACAAGTTTCACTTACAATAATGAAAATTTGTTAATTTTTTCAGGACTGCTTCTAGTGATGGGTATTCTGCAGTTTCCTTCTATAGAAAGCTATTGGAAAAATGACCAAATATATCACCATACTTTATTCCATCGTGTTCCAATGAGCTATAACAGATTTGTTCTGATGCTAAGGTGCTGGCATTTTGCAAACAATGAGGAGCCAGGTGGAACTACAACTTACAAAATCAAACCTTTGCTTGATATGTTGATGAACACGACAAAAGGATTGTACAGACCTGGAGACACCGTCGTAGTTGACGAAACAATGATACTTTTCCGAGGTAGACTTTCTTTCCGTCAGTATAACCCTTCAAAAGCCAGCAAGTATGGAATCAAGCCATACAAAGTATGCACACCTGAGGGATTCACATATAATACAAGTATATATGATGGAAAGAGTGAAAAATTACCTGACTTAGATTTGCCAGGATCAACAGTTGTTAACCTAACAAAAGATCTCCTTGAAGACGGTCGACTAATAATAACTGATAACTACTATACAATCCTTGACTTAGCAAATTTTTTATACAATAAAAAAACAAACTTTCTAGGTACCATCAGAAAACACAGAAAAGGTTTGGATAAAGATGTTATTGGTACCAACCTGCGAAAAGCGGAAATATGCAGTTCCCAACAAGAATACGTGACTCTCCTAAAGTGGAAAGACCAACGGAACGTGCACATGCTTTCTACTTGCTACGGAGACGAAATGGTAGAAACTAAGACAGACAGAAGAGGAAACAAGAGAATAAAGCCAAAACTTGTAGTAGAGTATAATAGGGGAAAAAAGGAGTTGACATTTCCGATCAGTTATCAATTTACTATACGTCACTACGGAAATCATTGGCATGGTATAAAAAACTTGCTATATAACTTGTATGTAGCACCACCCTGATCAACTGTCACATAATTTTTAAGTCTCTTACTGGCAAAAATCTCACGCTACTTCAGTATACAGAGTCAATTGTGAAAGGTCCCCTAAATCTCAACGACTCTAAACAGAACGACTTAGCGGCTCCACCAAAGAAGACTAAGATATCTACTCACAAATTACAAGACATGAGAGGTGATAATGGTGCACTTTTACGGAAAAGGTGCCATGGATGTTATTTGATGCTAAAGTCACAAGGTTTGAATGCAAAAGATGCAGCTAATAAAACCAAAAAAACATCAACATATTGCTCAGAATGTTTCTAAGCATACTGCCTACCCTGTTATAATAAGTCTCACTAGTATGTAATATTGTATTTTTATGTTTATATCACGTTTATAAAGTGCATAATGAAAGATATTCGAAAACAGGAATTCTTTTACTGTAGTGATATACCGTATGAAATAATATAGTAACCAGTGACTTATTGTTCAAGTCCATGTCCCAAAAGATGGGTCAATATTATACGTTGCATACGTACCTTGTTATATCACCAAGTCCACTGCATTTAACCTGCCAATTCGTCAACAGTCCATCTTAAATAAGGGGCACAGGACTCACAGAAGTCATAAGGCATGACCCATATATGGGTCATTGGACAGTGAACGTGTTAAATGTAGTAACAAAGCTTGGGAATCATATATAATAAATAGAAATGGGCAAATAACGGTATGGTGTAAAACTAAAGGTACCGTACCAGTAGAATTCAGAGGGCCACTTGTTTGGTTAACCCATCTTACATGGGCGCCAACTACGTCCTTTAAAAAAAATACCCCGTATGACAATAACTGTAGACTAATAGTTACAATTGCTATCAATACGTTTATAAACAGTAGAAAATATACCCACAAATAAACGATTTTAACCCGAAACGATAAGTATTTTTAATCATGACTAAAAATCCTAAACCTTAACCCTTGCACATTCACTTAATAGCCTCACCTATAACAGCAATACATACTTCTGTAATTAAACCTCTTTATTGATTTTTCCGTTTTATATTAATACTGTCCAATCAATCATGATTATTTATTTATTTTTATTTTGATATAAACTAAATTACTTAAATAATATCGGAAGCAAGTATTTCACCTATACATTAACTGCATTTATTGCTACCTTAGGTGGCGTAACTCAGTTAATGATATCCACGTATTTTAATTAAAAATAGCATGCCTCCGAAAAAATACAGAATGCCGTTATCACCTCCGACGAGATTGCAACACTGTTGGAGGTGAAAACGTCATCCCAGTATCTGATCATATACATTTTATTTAGGCGATAACATACCCTTCGTGTATCCTAATATATGGCTCCAGAAAATACAAAAATCTTTTCCTCTCTCAAGAAATCTGTATTCTTATGATTCCCCTCAGTGCATATATAATTTTTGCTTTACCCTAATTGTAGGGGACTAACCGGATATCAGATCGCTTCTTCCACATACCGGAGGTAACGGCATACCTTGTATCGGTGTATAATATGCTTATGTAGTTCCACCAAGTAAACACACTAGCATTATTCAACATAATTTATTCGGAGTTAATTTTTCTACAGAAAACATTCCGATTTGGTTTGATAATTTAATTATTTTCTTTTAATCAGAATTTTGGTGATAACTCACTTACACACTGACCATTTATACCACACGATTTAGGTGACAGACGTGGTGCAGGAGTTAATCTTGGACCGAAATTAAATATGAATGGTCTGGGAAAGGCTAAAGCCAGAATTCCTGTTTGCCGTTTTCCATGCCACCTTTTAATTTTCCGTCATCCGTCAGTGCACATTTTGTTTTAATTGACAATTATTTTACTAAACTGCCTAGCAAAATATGTTTCATAACGTTTGCTAAGGTAGAGAACAAGGTATCAATCCATAACAATGTGGACGTTCGCAACCGCTTATATTATAGGTAGATCTAAGCTGCTCTGGACCACCGCCCAAAGGAAAAATAACGATCTACAAGTAATTATACCGATTTTCTATTTCCAACATAAACCTGTGTCTATGCTCACTCGTTCAAAATGAGAACGGATTAAAACATGTACTTTTAAATTTTCCTTTTTTATGATCCTGAATGTAAATGTCGCTTTTTTGTATTATAGTACCTCCAGTAGTGGCTTTATTGATTGTCCATTATTTATTTCTCTCCTTAAACCATATGGTTTTAAAAGTAGTTACAATGCTGCAAATATGTTACAAGTGGAATCCAAACGACTCTCAGGAGCTAAGCTATCATCATCAGCGGTCGACCGCTGATGATAATAGCTTAGCTATCGAAACGCGTTCGGTGTTTTTTGTTTGTTTTCTGTGTGATAAGTGGGTGTATTTCGTTTGTTACAGGTCCTGCCACAGCTCCATTGTTACAGATTTCAACCTATTTATATTCCATAGATGGAAAATATAAACCTAAAAATTCTGATGTGGCCGTAACTACATTCTTCGCCCATGTAGATTTATTGATTTACACTCATTCGTAACTAAAATTTGCTAAATGGTAATAATCATATTTAGGAGTACACCTGCAACGCTTATAAAAAAGTTTCTTAAACTAACTTACAATAATGGAGCAGTTTGGACATTTTTCTGCGGATGCTTTATTTTTTAGGTGATAAAGTGTTTGTTAATTTTAAAAAGTGATTATTGTGGAAATAAGTCAAAGCAATCGACAACAAATATTGTATTACTCTAACAAAAAAAAAATGGAAAAGTGCGGTTAATTACAATACGATTTATATATTTTATCATTTATTTCATTTCTGATGAAATTTTATGATTAAATTTTACGAGACCATATTCGGTTTACTTTGATCATTACAGCTTATGATTCAATAATTCAGAAATCATCATCTACACACATGCTGCGAGAGGGCGCTCGTATCAATAAAAATTTGGTTAGGTTAAGTCACTAATTAACAAATAAAAATGAAAATGTTCGCAGCCTTTGCCCTATAAAAGTTTTAATAATTGAGGTTAATGACTGAATGGGCAAGATTTTGAAACGTAATTAAAATTTTGTTATAGAGTAGAACGAGTAGGTAATATTTACACATGCACAAATTATAAAACGTAAAAAGTAACAATTTTTCAACGGTAATCGCTTAGGTAATGAAATTTTCTTTCCTTTTTTTCATCGTAATTTATACCTACATTACGTTGTGTTGTATAAAAATGATAACGTATATAACTTTTCATTGTTGATACAGTATGCAAGAATTCCATTACAATTTTAGACTGGGATTTTTATCCGGTTATAAAAATTCCATATTGTGTGCTTTGGGCGGTTTTCATACTGCGCCAACGACCACCGAATAAACTGCGTTGGTAATAAAGAGAGCATCTATAACGACAAAATATGGCTTACATTGAAATATACGCCATTTTATGATTATTTTACTTCCTTTGCTTGTTTTATTATAAATATTATTCACAAATTATATTTTTAGGTATCAAATTAGATTGGATTGCTTGATTAAAGAAATTAAATCAGCATTTTGGGCTCATTCGATCTATAGGTGACAGGATATCGTTATAAATGACGCACCATTTACTTGTGAACTTGTTGCATACCTTCATTTGAGCTTCAGGAATAACGACTTTATAACGCCAATCGGCACAAATACTTATATATATATATATATATATATATATATATATATATATATATATACCTAAAATTGTATGAAATTATGTTTTTGGTTAAACCGGAAAACTCTGGGTACTTTATTGCTTATTGTTACCACATCAATATTGCCAACGTAAATTATAATAACGAGTACACCAATACTTGACCACACTATACCTTCACCTTCAGAGGGTAATATTAACACATTTTTTTTTACTTTAATTGAAATGGAGGAGTTTGACTGTTTGTTTTGTCGATCTTAAGAAACCTTTAGATTTTGTGGAATACTATAAATTATGTCTAATGACTTATCTAGGAGGAAATTGCGTAAGGTAAGGTTAATTTTGTCTGTTATTTGTTTTTTGAAGTTACTGATATTAGTATACCGAAAAAGTAGCCTGATTTCTGTCGGAGTTAATGGTTATTCACCACCGCTTGGAACAGTTGCTGATAATTAGTTATTAGTTAATTAATTAATTTACTTTCTCACTGCTCTACTGGTCGCCTGTATAGCAATGTTGTCAGAGAACTGAGCTAACGAAGCAGTGTCAGTGGTTTGAGGAATATCATCGGAGAAAATTAAACACAATAGTGGCTCCAAGGTTGAGCCTTGTGAAACACCTGCCGATGGCGAAAAGGATACAGAAGTGTGAAATATCTTCGTTGTATCCTCACAGACCTGTCAGATAAGTTGTCACAGGCGAAAATAGCACTGCCACGTAAGCGAACAAATAATTAATTGCTTGCCGGCTAGCTCGGTGGGATATAAGGGATCGTGGGCGTGTTTATGATTTGAGATCTTTAGGGTGGCTTCGCA
Source organism: Vesta saturnalis (assembly GCA_036346205.1). Lineage (NCBI taxonomy): Eukaryota > Metazoa > Arthropoda > Insecta > Coleoptera > Lampyridae > Vesta > Vesta saturnalis. The sequence continues at coordinate 29,175 of JARFJB010002360.1, forward strand.
TATTGTCGAAAATCGCAAAAAAGGGTGAGTCGCAAATCGGGTATAGTCGTGTAAAGGGCGCCAGACTGTTATCAAGACTAGTTCCGGAATAATACGCCTGAGTACGCGTAGGTAAATCAGATAAACAGGCAAAAACCCACTTACCTGACGCGAACTTTCCTCCAGGTGCACGTACGTAGTGGTCCGGGAACTCTAGTGATAAACAATTCTTCTAAATAACCTCACACCTTCAAATAATATTGAAGCTTGTGAATTAATCAACCGTAGGTGCCAGCAGACATAAACATGTTATTTTCTTTCCAGAATGAGCAAAAAATTTACTGAAAAGGAGCTCGAGTAACTCGCTGAAAATTTGTCCGAGAGCGATCTTAATAGTCAGGATGAAGACCCAGATTGGGTCACTTCGGGTTCTGAAAACTAATTTATGTGTGTTATTTTAGAACTGATGGGATATATCGTCCCAAGTAATGGACTAATGGGACATGTCCCACTAAAAAAAAAAAATAATAAAAAGGTTAAAAAATCTAAAAAAATTACAAACAACTTAAAAAGGCTTCTACTTTAAAAATATGAAGCAACATATCAAATTAGAGTACGCACAAAAAAAATTCGTCTTGAAAGGGTTTTCGCTGTTCGGGAAAAGTTCATAAATAAAGTTCACAAATCCAATTAACCAAGTCTGTATTATTTAAAATGTAAACAATAATGTACGTTTTTTGTCGCACCAGTGTATACAATTAACTTAACATTGTATTAGTGGAATAAAATATCCACCTTAATCGGAACTAATCTGCAGATTATGTCCTCTAGTCTTAAAAATAATTTTTAAATTCCAGATTACGGAAATCAATTTTGCTCCTTTGAACGTTGACAATCATGAAATTTAGCATAAATCAAATTTATGTTACATCGGCAGCAATAGTAGCAATTCCCTATGGTAAGGCCACGTTCTTGAATAGCTGGTTAACGACGTTATTAATTTATACTATTATAGAGTCCTGGTCACCTTAAATTTTGCTCTAGATATTATTTACACGTTTTTATTATACTTAGGTAGTTTTATTTACACGTATTCTATGGTTAACATATGTATTTATAAGTTTTAGGTACAGATAGTCCTTTGTCTGTTAAGGTTGATTGTTATTAGATACGAAAATTGGTGTGCTTTCACAATAATTATTACTCGGTAATGTCAATCCGCAAAGAAGCGTTAGTTAACTCAATAACAGGGTGGACTTACTTAAAACACAATCCCTTTTATGAAATTCATCAGTGACCCAAGGCCCGATATCTCGATATTATCCCTGGGGTGTTGAACCACGAAAATATCCTCTAGTTGGTGTTCGGGCATCCAAACCACTTCCACGAAACGTTCGTGTTCCCTCATGTTCACTATCGCACAACCACAATTCACGCGTCCGCCTACGTGTTAACCTCCAAGACGACCAAATACAGGCTCCCAACGATTCGAAAAGAAACACGAAAATCCCTCTCTCCTATTGCGTTATATATTCTTTTAACTTCGCGCTTTCACACAAAATTGAATCAACAACTTTTAGTCAGCAACGGAATTATCTCACTTTTGGTATACATGTACTTAATGTTACTTAGGCCGAATTGTAGTTCAGATGGATGTTGCCTCCTTCCTGTAATGAAAATTCTTAACCAGACCCGCATTGGTATATTTTATTTCTAAGTATCACAAACTTAATACAAACAATTTAGAATTTTATATATATACATATATATATATATATATATATATATATATATATATATATATATATATATATATATATTTATGATTGTGGACCTGAACAGGCTAAACTAGGCCTATCGTGCTAAAGCACTCAGGAACACTTAGAAGGATGGATGGAGGGATAATGAATTGCCAATAGATGCCTATGAACAGCTACCTTAAATTTTCCCATATCATAAGTGAGAGGAAAACAGGAACTAGGGAGATCATTCCAGAGTTTAGAAGCCGTGTAGAAAAATGTGGATTGCGCCCGTTTGGTAAGACAAGTGGAGATTTGTACAGCATACTGATGATGTGAATGAGCGAACCGAGTGTTTCTCGCAAAGATAGCCCGAGATGGTATCAAAGAATATAATTCAGCTGCACAATAGCCGTTGTAATAACGATAATACAAAGAAAGAACTGAAACCATCCTTCTATGCTCAAGGGACTGTAAATATCCTGCTTTTCTCCAAACTCTATTTTAAATGTAACACGAAAAACTCTAATTCGAACTACAATATAAAGCTGTATAACTTTAATAGCCAAAGATACGTCACTTTACTTCTTAATTTAAAATCATTTCAATATCCAAAGAAATGACAAATTCAGTAGCGAGAAATGAGAAAAAAATACGACACTAAAACAACCCTATATAACAAAGAAATTTTGTGTGGTACGTGGGTGTATTTTGTTTGTTACAGATCCTGCCACAATTCCAGTGTTCCAGACTTTTCAAAGTAAAGGTGGTAGGCATGCCAGCCGGGGAGGTACCACCACCCTTACCATGGGCTCCTTAATATTGGGGCTCCGATTATCTGAGCTCGGTAAGGGCTGCCGGTAACCTTTTCCTTCATCCTTAATCTATTCTCATCCTTATCCTTCCTTCTCGCCCTCACTGTCTTCCTATCGGATTAAAAGTCCCAAATTAAACAATAAGATGGCTGTGGTTTCTAGGGTAATAAATTCCGGACGTAAAATCCTGCCCCATTCGGATGTCCGGGCGGCCAGGGCCCAAGCGACCTCGGTCATCGAAAGTATCAACTTTCTGATTCACTACTGCAACATCTTGAACAATTACAACCTGATATTTTGTTTCTATCTGAAACACAAGTCCCTTTTGAAAGCTCCGAATCACCCGACTTGAAATTTCCCCAATACCACCTTCGCTCTAACTGTCATATAAAGGAGGCGTATGTGCCTACATCAAGGACAGAATTGCTTGCAAGAGGCGTTTCTTCCTTAGAAAATTTTTACGTGATTTGGTTTAAACATTCTGGTCCTAATTTTGTGAAATTCTACTGTTGCATTTATAGGTCTCCTAATGACAGTAACTTCCAAGACTTCTTCGATTACCTTAGTATGAAAGTTGACTATCTCCTGTCTCAGTTTCCATCTTGCGATATTTCAATTGTAGGCGATTTCAATGTTCATAACTCTAATTGGCTTCAGTTTTCATCTACTACAAATCCTGCTGATCATAGTGCAGAAACATTTGCTGTTTCTTGTGATCTCACACAAATGATTTCTGAACCCACAAGAATCCCTGATAACCCTAACCATACCCCACATGTCCTAGATCTCTCTTTTACATCAAACCCTCTTGTTTATAAAACTTCCGTTCTTTCGCCTTTAGGTCTTTCCGACCATTGTCTAATACAAATCACTTCTACTGTATCTAATTCCACTGTTGTTCGCAAAACCGATAGAACCTTGTGGTGTTTTAAGTCAGCTCGATGGAGTGATTTACGGGATTTCTTTCCAACCTTTCCATAGCGTGAATATTGTTTTAAGTCGCCCTCTTCTTCGGGAATCGCTCTTTCAGTATCTGAAGTCATCCTCATGGGAATGGAGTTATACATTCCCAAAAAACAGTACCGTGTAGGTCATTCACGTTCCCAACCCTGGTTCAATAAGGCTTGTGCTGATGCAATATCTTAAAAAAATTAATATTACATTAAGTGGAAATCTAATAAATCGATCGACAGTCATGTAGAATACGTTGGTGCTAGAAATATCTGCAAAAGTGGCATCACCAAAACTTAAAAGTTTTCGAACAACGAAAATGCAATGAACTAGCTACATCTCCTTTAGGCAGTCGTAAATTTTGGTCTTTAGCTAACTCCATTAGTAAAAACTTTGGAACACCTTCATTCCCCGTGACGTCTATTGACGGATCGGTAGTTGCTGATTCTGTAGACAAAGACAACGTTACTGTGGATTTGTTTGCATCAAACTCGTGTCTCAATGATTCTGGAAAAGTTGTGCCCCTAGTCAACTCTTCTTCATACGCTATGAAACCAATTCATTTTCGGTACAAGCTCTTGGAATCGATCATCAGTAGGCTTGATCTCAATAAGGCGACTGGACCAGACGGTATCCCAGCTATTGTCTTAAAGAAATTTTACCCCGAATTAGTACCAGTCCTATCTAAGCTCTATACGATCTCTATGTCTTCTGGGGAATTCCCTTCATCATGGAAGTTAGCAAATGTTCAACCTATTCCCAAAAAAAGTGATAAGACCGATCCCTCAAATTACAGACCAATTGCCATCACTTCCATTTTGTCTAAAATCATGGAAAAAGCCATCAATCAGCAACTGCTCACGTTTCTTGAAACTAACAAACTCCTTAGTGACCACCAATATGGGTTTAAGCAAAGTCGTTCAACAGATCTTAACAGTCTTAAAGAAATTTTACCCCGAATTAGTACCAGTCCTATCTAAGCTCTATACGATCTCTGTCTTCTGGGGAATTCCCTTCATCATGGAAGTTAGCATATGTTCAACCTATTCCCAAAAAAGGTGATAAGACCGATCCCTCAAATTACAGACCAATTGCCATCACTTCCATTTTGTCTAAAATCATGGAAAAAGCCATCAATTAGCAACTGCTCACGTTTCTTGAAACTAACAAACTCCTTAGTGACCACCAATATGGGTTTAAGCAAAGTCGTTCAACAGATATGTGACCCAAGTTTGGAACAATACAGTACAGCAGTCCGGTGAAACAGTTGTAGTCGCTTTAGATATCTCAAAGGCATCTGACCAAGTTTGGCATAAGTGTTTATTTGCCAAACTCACCTCGTTTGGGTTAAATGATACGCTCATCCTTGATAAAAGACGAATACGTGTCGTAGTTGATGACTTTTTTTCAAAAGAAGTTAGCATTAACGCGGGCGTACCACAGGGATCCGTTATAGCGCCTACATTTTTTCTGCTGTACATAAATGACCTTATTTCTTCAACAATTAACCCCATCCATTGCTTTGCTGACGATAGCACTCTTCACTGTAGTTCATCTCAGTCTACTCATAGTGATAATCCACATTCTATGTGAAATCAAGAAATTAAAGCTGAAATGGCAAATTCAATCAACAAAGACATTCAACGTATTTCCTGTTGTAACTATGAATGGCTCAGTTCTTAAGTTTTCAGACTCTATTACTCTGTTGGGTATGACTGTATCTTCAAATTTCTCATGGGTTGACCATTTTCTGCCAGCTACCAAAACAGCTGCTCGTAAAATAGGCTTTTTGTACAGATCTAAGCAGTACTTTACCTCTCGACAGCTCCTTCTGCTGTATAAGGCCCAAATTCGGCCTCATCTAGAATATAATTCTACTTCTGGGTTAGTGCTCCCCAATACGCTCTCGATGTCGTTGATCGTATTCACAAGAGAGCGATTAGGCTTATAAATGACCCGTCCTTAACTTCTCACATGCAGTCCCTTTAGCATAGAAGGATGGTTTCAGTTCTTTCTTTGTGTTATCGTTATTAAAACGGCTATTGTGCTGCTGAATTATATTCTTTGATACCATCTCGTGCTATCTTTGCGAAAAACACTCGGTTTGTTCATTCACATCATCAGTATGCAGTACCAAGCTCCACTTGTACCAGACGGGCGCAATCCACATTTTTCTACACGGCTTCTAAACTCTGGAATGTTCTCCCTAATTCCTGCTTTCCTCTCACTTATGATATGAAAAAATTTAAGATAGCTGTTCATAGGCATCTATTGGCAATTCATTAGCCCTCTGTCCATTCTCCTAAGTGTTCCTGGGTGCTTTAGCACGATAGGCCAAATTTAACCTGTTCAGGTCCACAATCATAAAAAAAACAAGATAAAGAGTAGATGAAAGGGGTCGAGATTCCTACCTGTTGGATTTCATGCATAAGTCCTGCGTGCGAAACTTTACACAAGGCTTGTTTTATATAAAAAAAACCTGCGATGTTGCGGTTTTGATGCTTGAAGGATTTGAATGTATGCGAGAAGGCCGATGCATGAGTGGTTTGGTTTAAAGCCGAACTAGCTGTTGGGTATAAGGTCGTTGAGAGTTTTAGAATTGAGATAGAACGGATTATAGATATTCACCCATACAATATAGGAGTGTAGGTTGGTGTGAAGAGTAAGATCAACGTTTAGAAATTATTGCAGTGAAAACGTACTTCTATTCTGTTGGAAAGTAGGATAAGGAAAGGCATTTGTTATAATTTTGTGCTAGAATTTGAGTAGCGTTTAGGGGCAAGGTTTCAGTATTTTTCAGTTAGTCTTGGTTTATAAACTCCTCAAAGTTTTGATTCAATTTAGCTATAAAGTCAAACAAGGGATTTTTAGCCGTGGTAAGTACGATTTCCAAGTGAAATACGAATAAATCTGCTTTCTTCTGGTTAGAAATGACGAGGTCACTTTGAGAAATGATTAGATTGGGACTTTAGTGACGATTCTTTTGCCAGGAGTTAAAATCTGTTCCAAAATTTTGAGACGTGATGGAAGTTCAGTTGGACTGTCATTTTGATTTAGTTTTATTGATACATTGTTTGTTTCTAGTCATATAGGAAGTCAACGAAATATTCGTCTTTTTTTAAATCTAAAGAATGATTCGTGAAATGTCTATGATTATTGTATGGATTATAAAGTTCTCTATGCCAGATATTAAATGAGTAAGTTTCTGTACGGCTAGATCAATGTGTTCGGAAGTGCATACGGGAAGATTGGGAAGGTTATCGGATGAAGTGAACGCATTCCAGTAAATGTTTTGGAAGTCGATACAAGAAATTATGGTCAGGACAGAAGCACACAGTAGTCCGAAAGATGTTTTAACTGATAAAGGTTGTCGGAAGCGATAATTGTGATCAAAGAGCGCTGAACGTTCAAAGTATTGTATGAACAGTTCCGTACAGAGTATGTGATCGTTTTTAGACATGAGATTCAAGCTGAACAAGGTAATCTCGGTATTCCTTATTTGGAATGGGGGTAGGTTAAGGAGATAGTGTGTAAGTAAGATTCCATTAGAGCTATCTGTGTTGTCACCAAATTGTGTATGTCTGGCAATGACCTCTACTAGCAGAACGGCGTTAGTGAGACTGGTGGTATAGCTTAGTAGATGCCCCTGACTTGGTTACTTACGCGTTGTATTGAGTGATGTTAAGGGTGCTTTGACTAGAGTTCGGTTTCATTGAACATTATGATTTGTAGTACGTCATCGTTGAGTAAGCTTCTACCACGAGGTCATTCACGTTTCACGTAATACGCATTATCTGCCCTTATCTTTAATTCAGTAGTAGCGAAAAAAAGGCAGAAACCCAGGGATAGTGAACGTATCGTTCAATCGAGGAGTATCAAAAATGTTTATTCCACTTCAAACGGCGTACAATTATCTGTCCAAAAATACTTTTACGATAACCTCTCGCCTTTAGTGGAAGATATTAAACAGTGAGAGCGTGTTGATGCGAAAGAAATGTTCCATATCTGGGTCGTCATGGTCAGATGAGATAGATAATGACGGTTCAAGGAAGTCTAGAGCCGCCGACTGTAAAGAAGAATATGGATCTACGGCTGTTTTTGGCAGTCGAACGTGTAATTTGGGTCACAGTCGCTGTATTTCTTACACGATGGTGAAGATAGGGATTGATAAGTTTAAGACCTGTAGCGTCCACTACAAGAGGGACACTTAACGGTAGGGGTGAGATATTCGTCTGTTTGTTGCAGATGAAACAGTGCTTAGGCGCAAGGTTTGGGATATATGGAGGTTCATACGGAGAGTGCCTACCGAACATGTATACGTTAAAGATGTTGAACCGTGTGGTGGTTAAGAGCTCCTAGAAAGGCGTTGATGCGACGGAAGTGTTTCATGTCTGGGTATTCGGGGTCGGATGAGATTTCAACGCACTTTAGGTATAGTGACTGTAAAGAAGATGGGATCTACCGCCGTTTTTGAGAATCGTAACTATAATTTGGGCGAGAGCTGCTGCAGTTCTTACGCTTTGGAGAAGATCAGCAAGAGGAATAGTTAAGGGTACGGGTGAGACATTTGCCTGCTTGGTGGGTCATCTTGTTGCGGTTGGAACTGTACTCGAGTGTAGAGCTAGGGGTATGGGGAAATTCATACGGAGAGTGCCTACCGAACATGTAGATGTTGGAACATGTTTAACAAAGGTGTCGATGCGGAGGAAGTGTTCGATGTTTGGGTCGTCATGGTCGCATGAGATGAAGTTTACGGCTGGGGCATTCGTGTGCTTGGTGGGTTATATTCTTGTAGATAGAATAGTACATCGGTGTAAGGGTTGGAGTTCATATGGAAAGCGACTATCGAACATGTAGACACCCTTCCGTATGGAAGTGCAGACAAAGGATACAAAGGTAATGTTACGGTCAACATCCCGGATAACTAACTGCAGCGAAATAAAAAATTATTATTAAATTAATTAATTAAAAGTAAATATATAATTAAAAATTATTATTAATTAAAATTAACAATAATTATTAATTTACCTTTGAACTGATTCGTTCATAACAATACTTATAATAATACAGCGAAATAAGTTAGACACCGGTAGGGCAGCGTATAAAGCTGAATAGTTGGTATATGGTAGCGGAGGATGCTTCGAACGTGGCTTGGATAGATTTTTGTGGAAAGGATTAAAGTAGAAGCAACAGGAAAAGCGGTGTAGTTATAGATGCATTCAAGATCCAAGCACGGAAGCTATAAGGGACGCGGGATGGTGAATAGGGCAGTAATGATTGAAGAAGAGAGAGTTGTTGAGGTAGTCGGTTAATTTTGAATAGTGCCGTTAGTAGTTGTAGTCCAGTTTGGTGCAGCAGGTCGTAAAGCGGCGGATGCATAGGTTGTAGTCTGTGCTGTTGGTGCCTATACTTCTGTCGCCTTCCATCGAATGGAGGTTACGGGGCTAAACGGGTAAAGTTTCATCATGGTGGTTAGTATAACTCTGGATTTGGGTGGAAAAAATATGAATGTTTATTGACAGGCGGTCTCTCACCACGATTTTGGATTTAGTAAAACAAAACAAAAAATAGCGATACTGATTTTATTGAAACCGGCGAGTACACAGAAGTAGCCGTCTCTGCAATGTATTACATAATTAACTAACTACGTAATTCGAGGCTTCCGCTCTTTGCAAAGCTAAACTATTTAGGACACTAAACATGCGACAGAAATAAATTGAAAATAATATTGATAAGAAATTAAAGGTGATGAGAGAGGGAGAGGTACAGAGTATCAAGTGTATGTTGAGTAAGAGCAGCTAGACCACTTATCCAATTGAAGCAAAATTGATTACCGACTGTGACAGTTTAAAGTAAGAATTGGTATTGCTAAGGTAGCATCAACAATAATAAGACAGAATTTATAAGGCTACAACAAAATCTTTTAACAGAGATAGTTTTGTTCGGATTCTGTTATGGTGTAGTTGTGAAAGCTTGAACATTATAAGAGACAGGCAGAAGGTAAAGGCTTCTCAAACGCAGAATAGTGAGTTATACTGAATACAACGTAGGCGGATAAAACAACGCACAAGGAAACACCGAGAAGAATAAAAGCTATTGAGAATAACACTTGATAGGGAAAGAAATTAGATAAAGAGTAGGAAGACCACCGATAGAAACTGTTGATGATCCGAATTACAGCAGCCCTCACAGATAACGCCAACAGCGTTTGTAGTTGAGCCGAAGCTCAGACACCAAAAGTTAAGAGCAAAAAAAAAAACGAAAAAGACAAACACAGACTACCAACGCTTTCAAGCCTTCAAGTCTAATCTTTCGTCAGAATCAGAACTTCGCCCGAGTCAAACACGTCTCCGAGAGTTTTCGGTTCAAACATGTTTCAACCAAGGATCGAGACAGGAAATATGCACAGTATCATACAATCAGGCTTCAGGCACTAAATGAGCGTTACTTTAAAGTGGTTTTAAGAGATTTAAGAGATGTCTCTGTTATTTTATAGTGACGAGAAAAGGACCCAAGATTACTTTCATGTTGGTGCAGGAATCACCCCAAAGAGCAGCAAGGAAAATTCCGCGGGTGTAGGACGTCGCTCACCTTCTACTTACCGTTGACAAGTTGAGGCGTATATCTGGCATCGAAAAGTTACACCGTAGTCAGGGTTTCTGTCATATACAATATTATTTAGGACAATAGCACACTATTCAAAGTACGCTGGTCTCAATTTGGAAAAAAAACTTTATCCGTCATTGAGGGATAATAAGCTACTTAAACAGGCAGCAAAGTAAAGTAAGAGAATACCTGAAAATGTATTAACCCTACAGCTTCTTTTAATCCAACTTTAAACACGTACTAAGTCTTGAAGAATGAAGTATTTAGAACACTTCTTGTTAATATACGTATAGAAAACTGTCAAATTTTGAGTAAAACAAAAATGTGTTGTAATAAATAACAAATAATAAACTAAGCTAAATATGTAAAAATTTATAAACAGTTCTGAAATAAATAAAGCTACGTAAGATAATATCTGGAAATGTACTATCTTTGGAGAAGTACGATGTGTGTAAGTTTTCCGTAAGCTATTAAACAAGATTTAAAACAGATGTTAAAATGTGAAACAGTGAGCCTGTGGCAGGACCTGTAACAAACAAAATACCCGCATATCACACAAATAAAATGTTAACATCGCGCTGAAATCATGAAATTAGATTGAAGTATTCACTTAACGTTATAACGAAGTAATAACTAAGCTTTTTATACCACTTCCGTGAATGAGATTCAAAATTTAGGAAAATTACAAGTTTTCTCACTCACTAGACAATGTACCTAATTTTTAGTTAATTAATTAATTTATGCTTTAATATGAACACTGTATTTACTTCGAGAGATACGGTAGCCCCAATAGATGTACACAAAACTTCTACATTAAAAAAAATTCTTTTGATTTTTAATATATTCATTCTAGGTTCAATTACTGACGTGAATGATTTTAAAGTTTTGCCTTTTGGAAACCACGTTTATAACTTAACTTAAATTAGTATAAATTAACCTTCACGCCATTCCCTTGCGGAGTAGGCAAAACGATCCCTGCTTCTTATTTATTTTTCATTCACAATATTTCTCCATGCTTTCCTATCTCCACATACCTCCCTATCTTCCCTCAAGATTCACACATTGTCTCTGACATGCCCTTTTATTTTTAAAATTCCTTATCTTTCTTTCCTTTATCATACATTCTACTACATTCAACCAAAGTTTTACGCAGCCTACCAGGACCGTCCTTTTCTCTAACCTCACCCACATACATTTGCTTCGTTAATCTTGCGTTGTTCATTCTCTCAATGTGACCAAACTAACGTAATGTAATACTTTTATATCTATCCATCATCGACTTTTCCTCGCCATACTCCGTCATTACGCATTCATATTCTTTATCTTGCCCCTTCTCATTTTACCATATGGGCTTCTCAGGAATCTCATGCCCACGGCATTTATTTTTCTTTCGTGCTTTTTTTGACATACCCGTGTATTACTTGCTTACAGTACTTATGAGACAAACACGCCATTATAAATTGCTCGTTTCGCAGCTAGGCTCATGATTTCGTTTCTCCTTATCGTCCATATACTTCCAATCACTTTCTTTCCAGCTTTAACCTTTAGTCCAATCTCGCCCTCCATTGTACCATCTGCAGTAAACATTCTACCCAGATATACCAGCTCGTACACTTGCTCCACAATGTCATCTTGCAGAGTAAATACTCTACTCTCCTTTCCACCTTCCCGATTGAACACCACAATCTTGTAATGTACAGGGTGGCCAAACGAGGAGTGGGTGGAGTATTGTATAAAGACGAAATAAGTTAGAGCAATGATTTTTGGACCAGGGGTAGATATCAATAGGTACTACAATTAGAGATAATATTGATCATACAGGGTGTTTCGTGTTATTGAAATAAGTTAGAACAATAATTTTTGGATCAGGGGTAGATGTCAATAGGCACTACATTTAGAAATATTTTTGATCATGCAGGGTGTTTCAATGTTATTGGAGCAAACTAAACATATATTTTTTAAATGGAACACTTTACATATTATTACATTTTTGGAAAGCCCATAAAATGCACTTTCATTTAATGCCAAATTGTATGGGTCTATCTCCTTTAGTTTAAGAGATATTAAAAAAATATCCTAATTGCGACCGCCGCCACTGATTTGTTAAGCGACTTTTGTTTATTATAAAGTGGGAGAAAATTGTTTGTGGTCCTATAATATTTTCAAATTTCTTAATTTTCAGATTTGTTTTAATAATATACAGAGCGTGTCACCGTTTGCAAATGCAATTTTTGTTTAATTTTTTTAAATGCCCCCCATGATGTTCGTGATCTTAGAGGTGGTTGATATTTTTCTTTTTCATCAAGCATGTCTTACATAAAATTAATAATTTTCAAAATATTTTCACTTTATTTGTCAAATTGAGATTGTAATACAAGTTTTCTTACTAAATCAATTTTCAAGTAAATACAAGAGTTAATCTAACAAATACAAATTTATTTAATGAACTATTTCTCAATTCTACCGTAAAAATTTGAATCTTCGAAACTATTTTTAACTTATTTTTTTATCTATTGGCATTACCAAATTTATCTTAATATTGTAAATTAACTATGCATTGTTTTCAGTAAATTAGGCTGGTGAAAATAACTGTAAATATGTGTTATTTTTATATGCAATACTGTATAATAAAATTAACAAATACAAATTACAACAATACAAGAACACTAAAATGAAAAAAAAATCAAAATCAATTTCTCAATGTATTGCATATAAAAATAATATTTACAGTTATTCCCACCAGTCTAATTTACTGAAAACAATGCATAGTTAGTTGAAAATTTGAAGCATTAGGTATAGGAAACACTTATAGAAGTTGAAAGGTAATTAAGTAAGCTAAACGATAAGCGTATAAAATACAGGGTGTTCCATTCAAAATAATCCGAATATTTCAGTATGAATGTTTTACTAATTTAACTGAAAAAAACACACCCTGTAAAGTGTTGTTTATTATTCAGTCAATCAATAGACTAACGGAACAGTAATTTACTTCAACCCTTATGAAAGGGATACTTATTTTTTATGTAAAATTCGAAAATGCAATAATATACAGTGTGTGTAATTAAAAAAAAACATAATTTTGATATACCACTATTTTGGAGCACCCTGTATATGTATATGTATGTATGCGTGTGTGTATATATATATATATATATATATATATATATATATATATATATATATATATATATATATATATATATACATATACAGGGTGAAGCATCTAAGCTCCGTCGGTTTGTATACGAAAAATAGCAAAATATTTTTGAAATCTTTTTTTTAATTATCGTGTAGGTTCATTAGGAGCACGTTTTAAAATTATTTTCGAATATGCAGGGTGGTCCATAAAAATGTTACGCATCAAAGTTATGAAAATATACATGGAACACCCTACATATGATTGCATATTTCGATTCTGTGGACTAAATAAAGGTCACTTACTGTTATAGTCCCTATACCTAACTCTACCTGTTGTCGAGATATTTCATTATTTGTGAGAATGTAGATCGAAATTCAAGAGAACTTTTTGTTTTACGTACTCGAGGAATTTTTTTCAAATGTTTTTCATTGCTTACTGAAAGCATCAAACTTTAAAATCCACCGAAGTTATTATCACAAATTTATACTGGGTGTATAAAAACTCAGTTACTATTTTGACCAACATTAAAGCCAATTAACTTCCTTATTTTATATGGAGCACCCCGTATTTATCACCATATTTTTATTCTAATTTTAATTCCCTACAAAACTGCATTAGGGTTCCCTACACCTATCTCTTACAGATTTTTTGTAATTTAAGATTTTCTATTCCAATAATAATTTCATGCAATTTGTTCTTAAAAAACAGGCTTTGACGGTCTTACTGTCACATAATATAAACGAATTTATTGAAAAGTCATAGTTCGTGTTAAAGTTAAATCATTTTAGCTAATCAACTTTGAGAATAAGTTTTATTAGGTGGGTACCTACTATTTAAAATGGCTTGCTATTCTCGAATTGAAAAGTGCGACATGATCTCAGTAATTGGGAAATGCGATGATAATTGCTTGCTAGCATCTAGGGTTCACGCACAAATGTATCCTGATAGGCGTCATCCCGACAGGCGTTCATTAGAAAAATTATTGCAAGTGTTTCGAAGCACTGGAAGTGTATCATGCAAGACACGACAAAAGCAAAGGCCGGTTACTGGTAACGAAGAGAATAATTTTGCCGTTATGGAATATCTGGTAGAAAATCCACATACCAGTCAGCGGAAAATAAGTGAAGAATTTGAGATAAGTCAGCGGAGCCTTGGAAGGATAATAAAGAAGTTTTATCCATATCACATTCAATTACACCAAGAACTTTTAGAAGTGGATTACGATCGAAGGCTTGCATTTTGTTTATGGGTTTTAGAAAAATTTGGTGATAATGACATTTTTTTTTGATTTTGTGCTTTTTTCGGACGAATCAACGTTCCACAATAACGGTTTAGTAAATAGACATAACTTTCATTATTATTGTGACGAGAATCCTAATTTTTTTGGAACTCTCGATAGGCAACACAGATGGTCCGTAAATGTGTGGGGTGGTATAATGGGAACACATGTAGTAGGTCCGTTTTTTTAAATGGTAATTTGAACGGTGATTCAAATTTGCCTGTTCTTTTGGAATACATACCGCTTGATATTCGGCAGGAAATGTGGCTACAATTAGACGGAGTGCCGGCGCATTTTCATGCTAATATTATTGGACAGGCAATTTCCCAACAGGTGGATAGGGCGCGGCGGCCCACAAAATTGGCAGGCAAGATCCTCTGATTTAACTAGTCCTGATTTTTTCTTGTGGGGATACATCAAAAATATTGTCTACCATACACAACCAACCACACCCGACAACATGAAGGAGCGAATCAGAATAGCTTTTAATTCCATAACTCCAAGCATGTTGAGAAAGTTCTTTTGAATTTCGATCTACATTCTCACAAATAATGAAATATCTCGGCAACAGGTGGAGTTAGGTATAGGGACTATAACAGTAAGTGACCTTTATTTAGTCCACAGAATCGAAATATGCCATCATATATAGGGTGTTCCATTTAAATTTTCATAACTTTGATGCGTAAAATTTTTATGAACCACCCTGCATATTCGAAAACAATTTTAAAACGTGCCCCTAATGAACCTACACGATAATTAAAAAAAAGATTTTAAAAATATTTTATCATTTTTCGTATACAAACCGACGGAGTTTAGATGCCTCACCCTGTATATATAAAGTGGGCCACAACCAACGGAACGGTTTTTTGTATCTAGGCAATACGTTTTTTCAAATTTATTTTTCAGGGGGATTACGTATATCAGTAGTGGCAACATTTTAAAATTATTTTCGTACATACTGGGTGTTCCAGAAAAGCGTGGCTTATCAAACTTATGTATTTTTAATGGAACACCCTGTATTTTCGTTTAATTTTGGACAGTACTGTAAAAATAAGGTGCACTTTAATACATGATCCCTATTGGTAAATGTTACAGTTTCCGAAATATTCTGAATTTGATGAAAATAATAGGTTTTCGAAAAAAAATCATACTGGCTGAATTAAACCTAAATTATGACAAAATTCTAGTTGTAACTATTAAAGTTGTTACGCTTTGAATCGCTATAGCAAATGATTCTTAATTCCTTACAGGGTGTCCAAAATTTTCAGTTGTAAAATAATTACATTCAAATCACATTATTTTGGTAATTTTAAATATAACACTCTGTATTTTATTAATCTACATTATTCAAAAAAACATTATTTATCATTTGGTATATGGGTTTCCTATACCTAAATATTACAGTTTTTTTGTTATACAACATTTTCTTAAATTTAATGTGTTTATTTATGCGATAAAAAAAGTATTCGAACAATTATTTTTATTTTTATTCTTAACACTCAAGTAAATTAAAAGTTATTAACTAAAAACATAAAAACGGCAAAACAATTTTTTTAATGAGAGAAGTAATAATTATAATAACAAAAACGAATAAGATGCTAGGAAAAAATTAATTTTACTCTAATATATGCTCAAAATGTCTGCCATCTGCCTGAATGCAACAATTATTCAAAAGATCTTCTTATTTTATTTAACATTTCCGGCGTTATAGTGTTGAATGTATTAGAAATTCTTATTTTCATATCCTCGGGAGTAGTGGGGACTGTTTGATTTACTATAAGTTGAACAATCCCCCATATACTGAAATCCATTGGAGTAACATCTCGAGTTCTAGGTGGCCAATTACAAGGACCACCCCTGTATATCCACCTATTTCTAAATTTTCTGTTCAGATACTCTCTGACAGGTTGGGCAAAATGAGCGGGTGTCCCATCCAACTGGAGTCACATTTTTTTTCGTATATTTAGTGGAATATGCTCATGGAGTATCCAAAAATCACGTTTTAAGAAATTCAAAAATTTTCTTCCATGTAGGTGGCCATCAAAGAAATATGGTCCAATCATATAATCGTCTAATATTCCTGCCCAAACGTTTACAGTCCATCGGTGTTGGCGATCAACAGTACGAAATAGATGTTTGTTGTCAGTATCGTAATAGTGGTAATTACGCCTATTTACTATACTATACCATCATTCTGAATAGTGCATTCATCTGTAAATTCCACGAATTAAAAAAAAATCAGGATCTCTGCCAGCCTTATCCAAAGCCCATAATCAAAAGTTTAAACGCAGATTATAGTCCCTCTCAGACAAATGTTGATGTAACTGAATATGATATGGATAATACCCATTTTTTTTAAGTATCCTGCGGATACTTGTTCAACTGATATCTGTTTCATTCGAAATATTTCTAGTACTTGTATGAGGGTCATCAGTAACAAACTTATTTTCATTATTCCCAGTAACTTGTTCTGTTTTATTCACCTTCTGATATGCAACTGACCTGGTAGCACGAAATCTATTCAACAACCTTTCAAAAAAATTGTTTCTTGGATGTTCTCAGTCGGGGTACTTTTGAGCATACAATCTAGAAGCCAGAAAACAATTTTCTAAACACTCCCCAATGCACAGTATCATATCAATTCTTCCTTGTAATCCGTATTGAATTTTAAACTATTATTTTAACAATTTAACAATAAATAAAATTATTGTACACAATAAGTTAGAGACTTTAAAAAAACAGCTTTTAATTGTATTATGTCTAAAAAGACAGCAACCTACCAGATTAGTTTAAATTTTAAATTTTTGTTGTATGATACGGGATTTTACATTAAATTTAGAAAATGTTGAATAACAAAAAAAGTGTAACGTTTAGGTATAGGAAACCCATATACCAAATGATAGAGAATGTTTTTTTGAATAATGTAGATTAATAAAATACGTTTAAAATTACCAAGATAATGTGATTTGAATGTAATTATTTTACAACTGTAATATTTACCTATAGGGGTCATTTATTAAAGTGCACCTTATTTTTCAGTACTATCCAAATTTGAACGAAAATACAGGGTGTTCCATTAAAAAAAAACCTAAGTTTGATAAGCCACGCGTTTCTGGAACACCCGGTATGTACGAAAATAATTTTAAAATGTGGCCACTGCTGATACACATAACCCCCCCTGCAAAATAAATATATATATATATATATATATATATATATATATATATATATATATATATATATATATATATATATATATATATATATATATATATATATATATACAGAGCGAGTCATTAGTGCGCCGTCGGAAGATCCTGGCTTTATTATTAAAAATTAAAAAAATGTTATAGCGCCGATCTATATCAGACTTAGATGTGCATCGAATAAAAATAGTTTCATCTCTATAGGGTGTTCCATAATTGCAGGATCGGACTTAGCTTTGTTTTGTTAAATGGAACCCTATATTTATTTAATTTTATTATTATTTGTCTTGTTGAATGCTAAAAAACGGTACTTTGTTTTTAAATTGATTCTGTGGCGTTGCCAAGTTCGAGCATTTTTTCTTTAAAAAAATCAAAATTTGTACCTTTACTTAAATTGTTCTGAAGAGTTTAATATTAACAGTAGAACTATAAGGTTTGGCAGACGGATAAGCAAGACCTTGCTCTATCATTTGACCTTCATACTTCTTGATTATACTATACTGGGTGTTTATAAAATACGGTCAATTTTTACAAACTTGAAATGACCATAACTTTTGTTTTTTAAAAGGAACACCCTGTATTTTATCATGTCATCGTGTTCTGTTTTTAATTCTCTTACTTTTTTTATTAAGCAAGTAATACACCTAACGTTACGCGTTCTCGAAATACTTAAGATTTGTTGCAAAATTAATAAGATAATCACGACTTTTGCTTTGAATATTTACAAATCGTAAATGTCTTGTTGACAATATGGTCCAATAAACACTAATGGACAAAGGTTTACTTCTTATTCGAGTTTTTAAAATCATAATTTTATAATATGGCAATAAGTGTAAAAAGGGCATCCAGTAGGCCTGCGATTTATAATTCCTGACGTTTTGCTTAAACGTCATTCACTAGTTCCTCAGTTTAGTGTGAAAAATGAAATTTTCACAAGATGAATGTATTGACATGGTCTACGCTTTGGACGAAGGTGAAAGAAATTCATTTCTTGCTTCCAGAATTTATCAACAACGATTTCCTGAGCGCAGGCATCCTTATCCAAGGATATTTGAAAAACTCAAAGAAAGATTTGAAACAACAGGACATGTACAATACAAAAGAAAAGAACGAGAAAAAAGGGTTATACACGAAGAAAACGTATTTGTGGTACTAACCTGTGTAGTAGAAAATCCAAACGTTAGCACAAGAAACCTCAGTACTCATTTAGGTATTAGTCAAACTAGTGTTTCCAAGATTATTCGAAAAAATTAATTTCATCCATACTATTTTCAACTAGTCCAAGAGCTGAATGCAAATGATTTTCAAAGACGCTTGGAATTCTCCCAGTGGGCACTGGAACGATTAGGACAGGAAAATGATTTCTTTAAACACATTTTGATGACTGACGAAGCAACCTTTCACTAAAATGGTTTTGTGAACAGGCATAATTTCCATTATTATCACAATACAAATCCCCACGCTATTAGAAGAGTAGATCATCAGCATCGCTGGTCTTTGAATGTGTGGGGCGCGATAGTAGGGAATTATATAATTGGACCTTACTTTTTTCAAAGAAACATTAATGGTCAAACCTATCTTGAATTTCTTCAAAATGAGTTACCTCCGTTCCTTGAAGAATTGCCGTTAGACATACGTCAAAGAATGTGGTTTCAGCAGGATGGTGCGCCTCCCCACTATAGTCCCATTGTTAGAGAACATCTAGACAGAACGTTTCCCAATAAATGGATTGGGAGAGGAGGGCCAGTAAGATGGCCAGCTGGGACTCCTGATCTGACAAAATTAGATTTTTTTCCTGTGGGGTTATATTAAAAGCTTAGTATACCAAGAATCTCCTACCACCAAAGAAGATATGAAAATTAGAATACGGAATGCATTTTAAATGATTAACCAAAGTATGCTGCGAAATGTTGAAGATTCTTTTTTGAGGAGAATTCACACCTGTTTGCAAGAAAATGGTGGTCGCATCGAGCATTTGATTTAGTTATAACTTATTATAATTTTCTCGCGTAACGTTAGGTATATTACTTGCTTAACAAAAAAGTAAGAGAATTAAAAACAGAACACGATGACATGATAAAATACAAGGTGTTCCATTTAAAAAACAAAAGTTATGGTCGTTTCAAATTTGTAAAAATTGACTATATTTTGTAAACACCCAGTATAGTATAATCAGGAAGTATGAAGGTTAAAAGATAGAGCAAGGTCTTGTTTACCCGTTTGCCAAACCTTACTGTTCTACTGTTAATATTAAAGTCTTCGGAACAATTTAAGTAAAGGTACAAATTTTCATTTTTTTAAAGAAAAAATGCTCTAACTTGGCAACGCCCCAACATAAATTTAAAAACGAAGTATCGTTTTTTAGCATTCAACAAGACAAATAATAATAAAATTAAATAAATATAGGGTTCCATTTAACAAAAAAAGCTGAGTCCGATCCTGCAATTTGTAACGTACAAAAATTCATCTGCGTAAATTCTGTTAAATTGCTGAAAAATTCATCTACTTTAACTCCTTCTCTATATGTACTAAACGAACTATTCGTACGATTCGTGTGTAACACATTACAGTAATTTTACATGTCTTCTATTGTGTAATTTAACAAAAATCCGATTCATATTAATAATTCTATCAAAAGTAAATAGGTATGACATCTGTCGGCGTGTAGCCAAACTCTGTACTACATAATGGTTGTAAACACCAATACTTTAAGTTAGTTTACGAAATTCTCGTAAGAGGGCGAGGTTTAATGTATCAAATAACCAATAGGAAAATTGTTTTATTGAACATAGATCACAAATTCGATTTTGATAACAAAAATTTTCACTTTCTTCTCCGCCATTTTGTGACGCTACGAAAATTTTGTGATTTCTTTTACACTTTCTCTACTAAACGAAATTATTTCGGATTATGCTAAAAGATTTCAAAACAATAGAATTCCTACCAAATTTGCCAATCCTATTGATCGCAAGCTTTGCGGATTTCAAACAAAATTTGGTCGTGTCCAATAGGGGTAAGAAGTACAGTTCTCGCATTTGGTACTAATTTAAAATCTTTCTTCTTAGGGAACGGAACACATACAATCTACAAATATAAAGCTTTAGATTCGAACCTATCAGGCTCGTCTTAACATTTATTGCACGTCTTACGACATAGTGGTAAGTTCATAAACCTTTCTATCTTCGTGCTTACCTACCTTTACTTTTTTTTAGCGGTTTTGTGTTGGTTCTGCGCTGGTTGTATGTTGGTGTTATGTTGGTTTTACGGTGGATTAGTTTGGTATTAGCTTCAATTAGAAGGAAAAATTACTCTTCTTGCGAACCTACTTTTCCTCATCTGTAACCTTCCGGTAACTTAAATGTGAAATTGGATTGGCTACGCTAACATAAGCCATTGGACATATCATATCGGGAGCGCTGCACCTGCTTTAGTGGCTGTCCCATCGCTAGAGTAAGAACTCTCGACATCAAATAAGGTCAGGGTGTTTATCCGTATTATTATATGTACTACTTCCATTATTGTCTGCGAATGAAGGTATAGATTTCAATTAGGATTAATAACCCTAAAACTGCTCACCTTAATTGTATCTGTAAATATGAACAGCAACCTCTAGCTAACATTGATTGATTTAGTATCGTACTACCTTCCTAAGCATATACTTTACTATTAGTTTCATTATCTGGGTACTATTAGAATTTATAGCTTTACTTAGTGATTAAAACTACCGTTATGTTTAATGTAAATGTCAGCTGCGCGGCCGACGAGTTTCATTATATAAGTATGCGCGTCACAATTTTAGTAACTGGATGTGTCTAAATAGTATCATTTAATCTAAATTACCTGTGCCGAATTTATTACTTTCATCGTTGAATGTTTCTTTTCTCATAAAAGATTTTTTGCTTTATCAAAATTAGGTTACGAGAACGATTTGGTCACTCAATTATTTATTTCTGGTTCTTTTCTTCCTAAATATTTGGTTATTGACTTAGTTTTCTCAGAAATAAATAAGTTTGGGTTAATTGAATCGTCCCCATTTTCTTTCAGCAACCGCTTTAATTGGGCGGTTAAGTATTTAAATATTAATGTGTCTTATGTAAATGTCAATAAGTATTACTTATCTAGACAATAATTTTAGGGAATACTTCTGCTATTCGTGTACGCTGCGGCAAGTATTAGTCATTATTCTGTATTTCATTCTCTTGTTATCTAAAACGCTTGTTGTAGCGAGAATCTATGTTTTCTTTCGGTGTACACAATGAAAGGTCTTTCATTAAGCAAAGGAAACGTTTTCAGTTAATTCTTTAAACTTTTCTCTAGAACTAATCGATTTTGGGTTGCGTATAGTTGCCCAGCAACTTGCTAAAGTACTGTAAACATTTTGTTTTATTTATTGGGTATTTGAGTCAAATTTGGGGTTATTCTGACTCGCAATAATACTACTTCGGTTCTTGCATTAAGTATATTGTAATACAAATAATTTTTCCTTAATTATTAACAGAAATTGACACATCTGTGAGATAATCGAAATTTGTACAATGTTAATATAATTTTGTTTGTTCTGTGAGAATAAGTTCTACAGGTTTGAAAAAGTAATTAACGATTGCAATTAAATTTACTTTTACTACGTTACTTTGATAGTTTTGTTTGGTGAGTTTTCTTCCTCCTTTTCTCTTCCTTAGTTCCTTACCCATCCACTGTACCACCGTGTATCCAGGAGTCGGGATAACGGTGTGGCCTAGCTAGAGGGCGATTCCTGGCGCCCGCCTGCAAACTTATTCCCCTACGCACGATGCGTTCTGAGTAAGCGGTAGTTAAAGACCTACGGCTGGGTAGTGAACTCTTTCTCTGTCTCCTTTGATAATAGACACACCCACGCATCCAGTGCCTCCGACGAACTGAGCTCCGGCATTCTGTAATCTGTTGCCTCTGCCTTATTGGTACGTAATAAATTATGGAACACCCTATAGAGATGAAACTATTTTATTCGATGCACATCTAAGTCTGATATAGATCGGCGCTATAACATTTTTTAATTTTTAATAGTAAAGCCAGGAACTTCCGACGGCGCACTAATGACTCACCCTGTATATATATATATATATATATATATATATATATATATATATATATATATATATATATATATATATATATATATATATATATCAGTACGTCCCTATCGACTTTAAAAGAAGGAAAAGTCTCTTATTTTGATTTCTCAGAAAATTTCATTCTTTCTGATTTGCTTTGCTTGTTTTCAAACCCCCGAAACACAAATTACTTGCTATTTAACTCAAACGGTTCTCGAGATAATATTATTTCTCTTGAAAAATTCGAGCTTTTCGTAATTTTTTGAAGTAAATTGATTTGTTTCAAAGGAAAAATCAAATTGGTCTCACAAGTTTTAATTAATAAATTTAACACTTGATGGTAAAATGAAATGAAATTCTCAAAAAACTGAACTATTAATTTTCTATTCGAATAATGCTCCTCCTTTTTCCGCACAGATATCAATGCGAGCTCTGAATTCATTGAAACTGCGCCTTATTTCTTCGATTGAAAGGGACTGGACAGCATTCCGTATCCTATTTTTCAATTGCTCTTCATCATTGTCTAATGGCTCACTGTACACAATTTGTTTTAATCGACCCCAAAGATAAAAGTCCATTATTGTGAGATCAGGACTTCTCGGCGGCCATAAAATGGGACCATCTCTTCCTATCCAGTTATCATGGAACTCTGTATTGAGCCACTGGCGAACAGTACCGGCATAATAAGAAGGGCACCCATCGTGCTGGAAGAACATTTCAATTTGGTAGTTCAATGGCAATTCATCTAGTTTATCAGTTAAAAAATTTTGCAACATTTCCAAATATGAATAACGGTTTAAATTTTGATCAAAAAATATGGGCCAACAATTCCATGGAACGAAACCGCACACCACACATTAACTTTTTCAAACATTGTCTGCGACTAGCAATTCGGAAGTTTGGATTTGCCTTACTCCAGGAACGGCAATGTTGGGAGGAAACGACTCCGTTAGTTGAAAAGGTCGATTCATCGGAGAACATTATTCGTTTATGAAAATTTGAATCTTCCAAAACTCTATTGCCCATTTCCAAACGAAAATCCAGACGTTTGGCTTCATCACCGTTCTCTAAAGTTTGCCTAAATTGCGGCTTAAATGGAAAAATTTTGTTCTCCTTGAAGATTCTTTGTAAATGAGATTTACCTACCCCAATTCGTAGTGCCCTCCTTCTTAAAGATAACTTTGGAATTTCTGTTGCGGAATGAACGGCGAGAACAGTAGCAGCATCTTCTTCATCGAAAAACTTCTTTGGCTTCTTTAGGTTTAAAACCGAGCCTGTTTGAAGGAATTTAGTTACCAAGTTTTTTGCTCCGGCATTCGAAATGGCAACCTCCGGGTATTTTTGGTTGAATTTTCTGATAACAACTCGGTGGCACTCTTCCCCAGTTCCGTAACATTGAATTAGATAAATTGTTTGTTGTAAAGTCAACGTTATAGCATACAATTCAAATTAGCATGAATTAATTTGCAGTTCACAGAATTATCACATTTGACAATTTCTGTCAGTGGTATTTTTCAATGAAATCCGCCTACTAAAGTTACTTCTAAAAATTAGGAAAAACATTCTAAGTCCAATTTTTCAAGAAAAATGATATTATCTCGAGAACCGTACGAGTAAAATAGAAAGTAATTCGTGTTTCGGGGGTTTGAAAACAAGCAGGGCAAATCATCAAGAATTACATTTTCTGAGAAATCAAAAATAAGAGAATTTTCCCTCTTTTAAAGTCGATCCGGGACATACTGTATATATATATATATATATATATATATATATATATATATATATATATATATATATATATATATATATATATATATATATATATATTAATTCTCATATTTTTAATTGTAAATAAATAAACGTATATTTGGGAACACCCGCAATGCATGTGTTAATCGTTATTTTCTTACGACTTCTGCATTACATTAACCTAAAATAAGAGTCATGATTTATCATAAGTATTACAATATTTCAATTTACAAAAATATTCATACGCAGAATAATAACGTAAAAGACATTTTCCTTTTTCTAAAAGAGAACAATCAATAAAAAACATTACCAAGTAAAGGCAAGTTACAAGCAAGAACTGCTGCATTTCTCAACTTTACAATAATCTAACTAGTTTGAAACAATGGCGACTAACAACTATCACTGGCTAATTTGCATTTCAGACACTAGGCATGCTTTTAAAGACTGTTGTAATTTAAAACGCTTAAATTGTGTAATAATCGGCACTCATTATCGTTTTTAAATGTATATTTCAAAATAAAAAACCTTTTATTTAAAACAGATTATAAAATTTTCATTTGCAATTCAAAAAAAGAATTAATTTTCATAAAAATTTTGTTTGCCTTGAAAATTAAAACACGACTCATCTTGAAACAAGCAAAATTTAATATATTCAATTAAATGTACGTCGACGGCTCGAAACTGTTAATTTTTTTTTCATGATTTAGCAAAATAAAGGGCGTTCTCTTTATACTTCTAAACTGAAGTGCGAACCTGAATTTTAAAATTATCTTTTTGTGCAAGTTAGACACACTTAACATTAATTTCAAGTTGATGATTTGTATATCGTATTTTCGACGAAATTGTAACTCGTAATTTGCAGCTTTGTTCATTTCTTAAGAGTAAAAAATTAATTTCAAGATTTTCATAAATGATAATTAGAAAATAACTTTTGAAAACAAAAATTTGCTTGAAAAAGGAATCTTGGCTCGCTTTGTGGTGGTTTGAAGTCAAAGTTTGAATTAATCTTAATAAGAACTTATCTATAAGGAGTAATTGGGAAAGTCGAAACAAAAAATTTCTAATTGAGTAATCTGTTGGGAATCTTTTACAGTAACAAATTAAAAGAACGCTATTCCTCTCAAAAAACTTATTTTAAGTCAAATAGAGACATAAATATAGATTTTTACGGTGCTTACTAAAAATTGCATGTTAATTAAGCAAGTAGGGGAAGGTTTTTATTTTAAAACTACTCCTGCTATCTAGCGGAAAGTTAATGATTTGTCGAGGAGGAATCTTCCTAATTTCAAGTTTGTAGGTAATTTGATTTGACGCTAAGGTATGTTTCAGTTAACCTCAAAAAACGTATATTGTGGCGCGGAAACTTGTTGATGTGTTATTTTATAAATGTATTTTTATTATTATTTAGTGTACTTTTTGAAGTGATATTACTACTGCATATACCCGTAAGCGTGTACCGCAGATACACAAAGCAATATTATAATTTATTCATCTGTTGAATAAATTAGGTAAGTACAATGAATTTGATATTATTGCTTGTAAAACGACATACCATTACATAAGGGTCTATATCACAACGGCCACTGATCATAACGGCCACCCCGGTTTTTGTTATTTCATAACGCCCACCTTGATCATAACGGCTACTAATATTATTTGATCATAACGGCCACCTTGTTCACAACGGCCACACTTTCAATTGATCACAACGGCCACCTTGATCACAACGGCCAATTTTACAAGTTAATCATAACGCCCACTGTGATCATAACGTCCACTCGTACTCATTATCATAACGGCCACCTTGATCACAACGCCCACCGACGCCATAAGTGGAAAACGTCATACGACGATGATCACAACGGCCACCACGGCCAACTTTACAAGTTGATCATAACGGCCACCGTAATCATAACGTCCACTCGTACTCATTATCATAACGGCCACCTTGATCACAACGCCCACCGACGCCATAAGTGGAAAACGTCATACGGCAATGATCACAACGGCCACCATGATCACAACGGCCAACTTTACAAGTTGATCATAACGCCCAATCTTAATAATGTTCATAACGGCCACCGTGAACACATAGGCCACCGACGCCGGTTGACAGAAACGCCCAACAACGATGATCCCAAACGGTCACTTTTACTCGAATCGTGATCATAACGGCCAAAAGTTAGACCCTCTTTTGGGGTCTGTTCCGCCAGAATATGAAGTAGTAGGTAAGGTTTTTTCATTACATCTTTTTAGAAATTGTTTTTTGACACTTCTTACTTCACAAATGCTTTCACTGTATATCAATTTTATTATACAAATACCTATGTAAGTCACCCATATAGTAAATGAAACCTAATTGAAGTTACTCATACGTACGTCACATTTCAGATGAAATCCAAGAAGTAGAAGATATACCTGATGATGAGCACGAAGAGGAAAATTCGAGAGAAAGCGCACCTGAAGCCTCTCAAATATCTAATCATGCGACTTGCATTATCTGAAAAGAAAACGTGCCAACAACGGTGTTGCTCCCATGTAAACACTTTGGGTTATGCGACGATTGTACAGAACAATATAGTCAGAAACATGCAACATCAGAGACCGGACGAAGAATTAGGTTATGTCATAGACTACTCTGTTTGTCCTCTAGACAGAACCACAATAACAGAGTTTTTGCGTATTGTAAGCACTTAATTGGATATGTATGCACAAATTAATAAAAAAATTGTTACCCATTTTATGTTTTGTTATATTGTACTCTTGTTAGTCTTTCTATATCAAAGAGGAAAGTAAACTGAAAGTCAGAATGTGAAGATTTGAAGTAATGAGTAATGAAGTTTGTTTGAACACCTTATATATATATATATATCTTACTTGCATAAACACGTATAGACATGATAAAAATTAGGTATCATATAGGGTGTCTGACACCGTTCATTACAAGCTTATGGAGTTCTGGCCAAAATAATAATTTAAACATTTAGAATGCGGTATACTCGGCTGCATCCTCTTCAACTAAAATATTTTCAGATTTCTAACGCTACCTATTTTTAAGCTTTGGAAGGTACTTCGATTACCTAAA
This sequence comes from Vesta saturnalis, assembly GCA_036346205.1. Classification (NCBI taxonomy): domain Eukaryota; kingdom Metazoa; phylum Arthropoda; class Insecta; order Coleoptera; family Lampyridae; genus Vesta; species Vesta saturnalis. The sequence continues at coordinate 56,813 of JARFJB010002360.1, forward strand.
TATACTGAAAATATTTATGCAGTACAATTTTTTTTCCAAATATTTTTAAATCCTTCCGTTTAATTTTGTTTATTTCGGAGTAGATATACGCTTTAATCGAAAAAAAGCTGCGTTAGCTATGAAGTGCGGCTCCACAAAGCCTATCGGAGCTCCAGAAAACATGTAAACTAATTTCAATGAAAAAAAGCTATTAGCCAACAATATATTTTAACAATTTGACATTTGTTATTGCATAATGTTGTGATTTAAATATAAATTGGAAACTACCGGTAAAGACGTACAGTTATACTTTTACATGTGTTTGTACCGATAGAAAGTCAGCTCCCCCAAATACTCCTTCTCAAGGATAGGATGTCCTGGCGGAACTACAATTTAAAAATTGGCGTCGTGATCAAGGCGGCAGTTATGATCATCATCCGACTAAGAGTGGCCGTTTGTGATCATCGTTGTTGGGAGTTTCTGTCAACTGGCGTCGGAGGCCGTTGTGATCACGGTGGCCGTTATGAACATTATTAAGATTGGGCGTTATGATCAACTTGTAAAGTTGGCCGTTGTGATCATGGTGGCCGTTGTGATCATCGTAGTATGATGTTTTCCACTACTGGCGTCGGTGGGCATTGTGATTAAGGTGGCCGTTACGATAATGAGTACGAGTGGACGTTATGATCACGGTGGCCGTTATGATCAACTTGTAAAGTTGGCCGTTGTGATCATGGTGGCCGTTGTGATCATCGTCGTATGACGTTTTCCACTTATGGCGTCGGTTGGCGTTGTGTTCAAGGTGGCCGTTATGATAATGAGTACGATTGGACGTTATGATCACAGTGGCCGTTATGATCAACTTGTAAAATTGGCCGTTGTGATCAAGGTGGCCGTTGTGATCAACTGAAAGAGTGGCCGTTGTGAACAAGGTGGCCGTTGTGATCAAATAATATTAGTGGCCGTTATGATCAAGGTGGGCGTTATGAAATAACAAAAACCGGGGTGGCCGTTATGATCAGTGGCCGTTGTGATCAGGTCCCTTACATAATGTAAAATGACATACGTACTGTGGGTATGTCATTTTACAACCACTCTGCATTTTAAAAATAACGTACTTTTTCAGGTGCATAATGGTTGGTAAACGTAAAAGAGTATCAACCAGAAAATCATGGAATGAACAGGCAATGTTAAATGCTATTGATGCTGTTAAAAGCGGTAAAATGGGATGGTTAAAAGCATCCAAGCTCTTCCACGTCCCTCAAGCAACGTTAAGACGAAAAGCAAATGATGTCAAAAACGAGCCAAAGGCTGTGCAAAGATCTTAGGGCGATTTGCAACCACATTTAGTGAGGATGAGGAAAGAGAGTTCGTCGAGTATATATTGTTATTAGAGTGTCGATTGTTTGGGATAACTACCAAAGAAATCAAAGAACTTGCATTTGAATTTGCCACTAAAAATGGCATTGCTAATAGATTTAAAGGTCGCAGTGCTGGAAAAGAATGGTTGAGAGGATTTCGCATTAGACATCCTGAAATATCCTTAAGACAGCCGGAAGCAGTGTCTGCTGCCAGGGCAATGGCGTTTAACAGGCCACAAGTACAAAAATTTTTTGAATTGTTAGAAATGACCTTACAAAAGGAGAAAATTGATTGTCATCGTATTTACAATATGGATGAAAGTGGTATGTCCACAGTGCACAGAGCTCCAAAAATTCTTGCAAAAACTGGGAAAAAGCAGGTGGGATCTTTAACTAGCGCTGAACGAGGTCAGCATGTAACATGTGTCTGTTGCATGAATGCTATTGGTAATTTTGTGCCACAAGCTGTTATCTTCCCTAGAAAAAATAGGAAGGCGGAATTGCTAGATGCTTTACCTCCAGGATCATTAGGATTGTTTCACGAAACAGGATGGATGACCGCCGACACTTTCAATTTGTGGTTGCAACATTTTCAGAATTTTGTTAAAGCATCTCCCGAATCAAAAGTTTTATTACTGCTAGATGGACACTCTAGTCATAAGTCTCTACAAACATTAACCTTTGCAAAAAAAAATGGAATTGTTATATGTTTCCCTGCGCATTGTACCCACCGTATGCAACCGCTCGACGTCAGCTTTTATGGCCCACTTAAAACTTTTTACCATCAGGTATGTGCAATATGGTTGAAAAACCATCCAGGACAGGTCATCACGCAACATCAAATCGGTGAACTGTTTACATCTGCATATGGAAAAGCAGCGACAACACAAAATGCCACAAGCGGATTTTTAAAAACAGGTGTTTATCCGTTTAACCCTCATATTTTTCCCGACGAATTTTTTGAGCCGGCCGAGACCACAAACAAATTAATGGAGTCAAGCTGTACAGACGGAGAAACTAATCAACTCAAAGAGTTGGTCAGCAATGAAATGGAGGAAAGGGAGGACATGATATTGCAACCAGAACAAAATAAAAAGAATGATGCCGAAAATGACTGTAGAAATGCTGAAAAAAATAACAACAAAGAAAATCTGCCTCCAAAGAAAAAATTCACCCTACAACAAATTTTGCCTGTGCCCACAGCAAACGGAATTAAAAAAAGGAAGACCAGGCAAGGAATCACTGGAGTTCTTACAACTACTCCTAATTTGGAAGAACTTAAGGAGAAAGAAGAGGGGATGTTCACCAATGCGTAAAGAACATTTGGAATACAGGAAGTTCCACTGCGCAAATACGCGATAAAGAAGAAGAAGAAGATCCCTTTGCGGCCGAGGATGATGAGGATGATGCGGCCTGCCTCGATTGCAATGATATATTTAGAAATTCGCGATCGAAAGAAGTATGGCTTCGCTGCATTATATGCAAGATGTGGGCACATAGTGAATGTGCTGGAGTGTCTCCAAGAATAAAAAATTTTATTTGCGATGTTCGTAAATAACAATTCTTTTTTTAATATACTTACCTAATTACTTTTGTTTGTGCATATGCCATTTTATACGCCATAACTGTGCCATTTTACACATACCTGGTTGTAAAATGACATAGTTGCAATTTTTTTTACAGCTCATTTTTTTCAAGTTATTAATAGAAATGTGACAAATTTATTTACTACATTAATAAAGGTGGTTGAACGGAAAATGTCATTTTTTTTGCAACTTTAAACCTTCCCCTACGTTTGTGCAGCTCAAAATATCAAGAGTGGTTTCACAAGAGGACAAGCGATACATCTAGGCAAAGCTACTTAAAAAAATTTCGCATTCTGGTTTTAAAAACAATAATATTCTCCTAATGCGACTTTAAATTTTGCTGCCTTGCCACATCAAAGTGTAACACAAAATACATAAAGCTTGTAACGTGATAGCCTCCATTCCAGTTGCCTGCATTTGTTATCTTTGTACAGATCCTTCCGTGCACACACCAAACAAAACTTATTTTTAACTGATATAAAACGCTTTCTTTGTCCGTAATCCAACTATACACGCAACCCCTGACAAAGCGTTATAATTAGTGCGACAAGACCGTTTGCACCACGCTCCGTCTGCTACTACTGCAATCTTTGGACACGCTTGGTCATCTACTTCTAGTTGCACTGCTAGTTTCGCCTCTTCTTTGGCGGCTTTATTCATCACGTCAGTTGCTGCTCGATTATAAATTTCACAAACTTCTTGGTAAACTGTGTACGTAGCGCTTGATGGACTAGGAATACCTAAAGCCGCACAAAACTCAGTCAGTTGGCTATATCCAGCACCAATGGACACAATGGCAGATACGGCAGATAAATTTATGTTCATTCGGGGATGTTCTGAATTTTCCGTTGAAATTGTCTCGGTCTTATTGCACATTGCACGTTTCACAGTAAATATCGACACAAATCCTTTACGTCTTTCACTAACAACAGCTATATCAAAAAACGAACACCCAAACCCATCGTGCTGCAGTGCCTTTAGCGACCTGAAAAAATGCGCGATATCTACAATTCTGCGACCACTAATTTCCGGTCGCTGTTCGTGTTCTTCTAGTTCCATGACTTCAGTGTCTAAATCTGGAAAAGATTCATTCGCTGAACTGAGTTCATTAAAATTTTCGGAATCGGTGGAATTTTCACAATAATATTCATTTTCGGATGATAAAATTTCTTTCTCGCCGTGGGAATTTGTTTTGTCGTCATTATAATTGTCTTCAGCAAAAGAAACTGACATATTCACATCGCTTGTAACAACCCATTTTGAGTTGTATTGAAATATACAGAAATTTAGATTCTTCAGTCATTTAATAATATAAGAAAAAATTTAATTATTTTTGACTTATAGCTATGAGGTAGGCAACTTAATTTGCATTTTGGTGTAACTTAAGTGCATATCTTCTTAAGGGTATATACTTCTTAAAGATTTATACTCCCACTTTAAATTATTTTTCTGCTCAATACGTTCGCGCAACGCGTCATCGTTGACTTAATTCTTTGCGCAAAATCCTTTCGCGCACGACTACATCGTCTAAATTCAAAACATCCATTTTTTTTCACTTCCTGATGAAAGTTGTGTTGTTAGGAAGCTTTTTTGGGTTTCCACCTAAATTTAGTGAAAAGTGCCATTGATTTGATGGAACTTATACTTTCTTTTCTTTTATTTTTACTTTGATTTACACTTTAATTACATTTTAAATACGCATTTAATTTTACTGTTGCGTACGATTTCATTTTATGATTGCAATTTTATTTGAAAATTTCAAGAATATGCATTAAACGGATTATTCAATTTCAAGAAGACAAATTTATAAGAAACAAAATTCCAGTTTGGGTGTGGTTGACAACATAAAAGCATTGTTATTGCAATATATTGCGCAACTTTGACACAAGGATTACGTCACCTTGGTTTGCATTTCTGCATTATTTTTTATAATACCAGGGGTTCTCAAGAAGATGTATTATATTTAGTAACAGGTATTTATATTTAATGATTATTAGTATAAGACTAGAATTTTAAGATATATTTTATATAACCCTAATTTAACTGTTAATAAACATAGTCTGTATATTTTTTTATTTTTTACATTTTGATAAAATTTTTTTTTTTGTAAACCTCGGTTTAGTTATTCCGAGCATTATTAAAAAATAACTTGGCGTTCGAGATCATTTTATTAGTGTTACATTGCGATTGTAATCAAGCAGAAATTGAGGTAATTAAGCAAATCAAAAGATTGAACTGGCCCAATTTAAACTACCGGCTGAATCAAAGGTATTATTTGTGGTGAATGGTTATTATCTCCAGTTAGTTTAACGATTTATTTTGGAGAACTTTTTACACTCACTTATTTTACTCTTATTTCTTTATTAAATCTTAAACCACTTCAACCACTATATTATACGCTTTCTTCACCGTGTATACCCGATACACATGGCTCAGTAACAACTGTACGCACCCTTTCTTTTGCCGCACGAATTTTCTTCATTTATTCTGTAATACTAGGTCTTGTTTTAGTCAACTGCAAGTGCTTCAAATTTGCAAACTTTGAACGACCCATTCTCGACAACTAAGAAAGATTTACTACCAATGGTTTGGTAATTAAATTATTATTCAACTTTCACTAAAGTGGAATGTATTTACAATAATTAGAAACTTCATTTCAATTAACACAAAAGCTCTATCATAATTATTAGGAATTTACTTAATCATCAAGTTGTATGGCTGAGTACTCAAGAATTCTATTTATAAAAATAATTTTCGTTTTTTTGTTTATAGGGGGTTCCTTACTTAATGTAATGTGTTTTTTTTTATACCAACTTTGATTTATTTTTCATTTATTTGAGTTCGTGGAACTTTACCTCGTTTTCGTTATGGTAAGTTGATGTATTGGCTTGAAAAAGTTTTCTTTCTGTTTCAAATGTATTTTTTTGGATAAAAATAGCTATTTTTTCTCTACTTAGTTAGTTAACCCTCATCCGAGCAAGGTAATTTTCAAACGTTACCGGACAGTTCGGGCCTATGAGGCCCGCCGTATCTATATATTGTTTCTGCGTTAAATTTTTATATATGCCATCAATTTCCTTCAAAGGATTATTTATTATAAAAAGCAAAATCACTACATTTTACAACAATTATTACACAATAACTTTGTTCTTTACACATATTTTGTAATATAGACATGCATTTATATATCTGCTACACATTCAAGAGTTGGGAAAGTTTTCTTAAAAACCAAAACCTTCACTAAATACATTTATACAAACGACGAAGTCATTATGTAGATAACTCATTAGATAAACATAATCTTTGAAAGCAATTATATTTTGTTAAAGAATGAAGGCCCCATTATGCCCGCTTGCCCGGTAATGAGGCTTTAATCGAAAAATGCTGATAAAACCAATATGCAAAAAATAAATTCCATTATCTCTTGTTAAAAATGTTAAAAATAATTGTACCATTTTAAATAAACTTAAGTTCGGCTTTTTTTAAAGAAAGGAATTAAGATGATTGACAATATTACAAATGTTTAGAATATGGTTTACATACACCCCTACAGCGTGCCAGGTAGACGGTGTCACGAGATTTGTAGATATGGCAGGCGTTTCCTAAATTTCGCAACCACAATTTTATTTGACTAAATACAACCCTTAAACTAGCTTTGGGTTTTAGAGCGAGTTTGAGAATTACTATTCCTGTTGTGTAGGCAACATACATTGCTTTCAATTATAAAAAATTTGGCAACATGGTGCGGGACAAAAGTGTGATAACTTCGCAAATTTTTAGTTGGCTTAAAATTATCAGGTGACTTCTTTTTGGTTCTTGTTCTTCTGAAAAAGAACGCCATTTTGTGAAGGCAAACATTGCGTTACATACAGCGTAGTGCTGTTTTTTTTTAAATCTCCACAATTAGCAAAAAACTATACTAAGTAATTAATTTTCGTTTCTACGGATATAAAGTTTCTTAACAAGGAATTTATGTCCTGGCAGGAGGTGAGTAAACAATTTTCTTAACATTAGTATACTTTTGACATTCAACATTTAACTAAGTATATTCGTTATACTTCACACTCAACTTGTATCTAAAACATTGGTTTCTCTAGGTTTTTCTTTCTATTGGTTATTATCGTCCTTCGTATAGACAAGATACTGCTGTGACCGATTGTACACCTATACCTGATCAGCGTTCTTCCGAATTATGGTATAACTTAGAAATGGTCTCCAATAACTAAGTCGAAGATACATTCTGGCTGTTGAGCTTCTTTTATTGTTATTCCTTCATGACGAAGCTCTTGCTACATAGACATTTGTGTTAATTAAATTAAATGCAAATAGCTTAATCGCTCTAACCAGAACCTACAACAGACCCAAATAATAAAATAATCCCACTTCAACTACTAGACTGGCGATATAAGCACATATTTATTCGTCGTGATCTGTTAGAGTACAGCCTATGTAGGTTTAGCGATTTCCAGTATGGCTACTATGTTAAGGATTAGGAGCCTCAATTGCTCATTTGTATAGAAGGTAAGCACTATGCATTAACAACAGTATCACCTAGCCATTAATTTTGCGCAGCAGCTGGGACTTTGACATTTCGAAAGTCAGCACAACCAAACCAAATTGATCGGTTGATATAATCTGAATCTCGTTTCCGAACTTCTCCTCGTCTCAAACAAAGGCATTTGCATATTCATCCCCACAATTTCTTTACCAAATCGCAAGCCAAACCACGCGCAACCAAGCACGCCAAAAGCGGGCGTCTGCCCTGTGTTGAGCGCTAATATTTTGTTTGTCATCAGAGATAGATACAACTATTTTGTTTACGTTGGTAATTGATCACTACATTTGTAGTATATTTTCCAATAATCTTGTTCAGTCTTTCCTCCTTTCTATCCAGTTCTAGGTAAGAGCCACTGGCCTGGTTCTTTAAATCCTAAGAGACCTTGTAGTAATGCCGATTCGAAGTTATCAAACAGATCTTATTTCTACCAAGCAAGATCCTCTTAGGTGGGTCTACTATGTGTTCTTCTGCATCCTAATATGAGCCGTCCTACATTATCCCAGTGGTCTCCTTTTATTACAAAGGCGTTCTTCATTTAGGCTATCTTTTTTTTACTAGCTTCGTTTTTGTCTTTGGAAGCACAATTTTGCAGGTTCAAAACTCTCATGAACGAGTAACGTCAGTAGCCTTTCAGTATTCTAGTAAAGTGTAAAATGAACACGAATGTATTTTCGTCATATAAATGAGTCATAACGAAAAAAACCCCACGACTGATTCAAGGGTAAATAATGTTCAAATTTATCGAATCTTGCAGATAGAAATTTCACGCATAAGTGAAGTTACCATAAAAGATTGAGCTAGTTTTGAATAGTTTCGTAAGTGAATTTGAATATTGAATTTGGGAATTACAGAAAGTTGTACCGTTTTTCTTAAAAATTGAAAGATGGCGTAGATTCAGGATTTTACGTTTGCGTTGGTTCCCTTTATATGTTTATATTTTTTTCTCGACAAAGATATGTGACATTTAAACCCCTTACAAGTGGTTCATTATAGTTTGGTGGGATAAGGGTATTCAGCTTTAAGGGAGATTCTCGGCCTTTGCTGAGGGCGGTTGTGCGAGCGTGATTTTGAAAAAGAAAGTGCATAGCGGTCTGTACCAATTTAGATTGTAAAATTTAGTAGTACAGTTGAAACATTGTTTCATACCCCATTTTGGGGATGGAACATTAAAAACGTTGACAATAAAAAATTCAATTTGTATTCAGTTGGAGATTGTTTGTGTTATGAAAAGTTTCTCAAAATGTAAGTAGCGTTTCAACAGATTTCAAATAAACAGCAACCGTTGTACTAAGTAAAAGTAGTGTAAAAATCCGCGTCATACTAAAAGAAATTTTTAGTAACCCTTTTTTAACCAAGTAAAGGTTTTGGATACTGTAAAGAAAAATTATTAAGTCCGTGAAAATATTATTAATGCTGATGTAAATATGTGTCCGTTTATTAACGGCAGAAAACAAATTTAGCATATAGACAATTTCGACACAAAGTGAATTAAAATATTGCGTAGTTATGAACATTGAAAAAGGCACTCAGTAAAGATTGCTTAACTGATATCAGCGTTGACGAACGGACGCGTTCGTTCAACGTTTGAGTTACTTGTCAGAACTGAGGCCTAGTGATTGATGTTAAAAACACCGAGTAGATGCGAATGTCAACTGTGACAAGTATTAATTAAAAGAGGAATGTTGGAAATGCTTAAGTAATTCAAAGAGGAATGTAGGAAATGTATAAGTAAGACCAACATTGCATATTGTTGTGCAGTGAAAGAGTGATTTTGCTATAATGCCATTTTAATTAGGGTATGAGAGCAATCAATTCTAATCGTTACCTTTTTTATGGTTTTTAGTTTTAAAGACTAGCATAAGATTTACTCCGAAAAATATAATTAAGATAATTTTTGTCTTGCTTCATTGTGGAAGTCAATGTATAATTATTAGTATTGCAGCAGACCTTCTTCAACAATTCTATTTTGCGGTTTATTCAAAATAAACAGCCAGTTTAGGTGATATAAATTAATATTGCTGTATTAGATTAGTGTTTTGTTAGATTTTTTATGTGTAAGGTACCAAGAATCATAAATGTGTAGTGTAACAGTTCCTTTGTTACTTTGGCTATATTTGTGAATCTTGGCCTGAGACTAGATTTCTTTTGGACAAGCCAAAAAGAATTACTTTTATAGAATTGAATATATTCATTTTTATATAAAATTAAAAGTTTCGACTTGAACCAAGGCAGATTATACTTGCGAACGTTTAGAAAATTTATTGTAAAATTTTTGAAGAACAGTAATTTACAATTTACGCACGGGCAGTTACGCTTGTTGTTATTTAAGAAAAATATTGATCGATTATCTAGTGCAAGTACGTTTGCTTCTGTTTTGAAATACACTTTATTCAGAATTATACACTTAACTTATTATTAACTATTATTTTCCAAATCTCGTGTTATTTATTAATTTAATGTGAATCATTGTTGGCAATTTTCACGATTTTCAGAAACCAATAATTAGTTGTGAGAGAAGATTAAATAAATAACAAACAAAAAGAAATAAAACGGAACTAAGGTGGTTTAAATTAACCAATCTCCCTGTAACGGTATATTGTTATTATAATTTAAAAATAAGATAGTTTTTGAATTACTTTCCGTTGTGTTATTTGATTAGGTTGTTTTTACGAAAATTTTTAGTTTTTGGAAAACTGTTAAATCTACTGAACGTCAAAATAAATAAATAAGTTTAATTTATCCGACATCTATATATAATTACGTTAGTTGAGTGCTTTTCCAGTATAAAGACAAATGATAAGTTTCAAGATATAAAAGAAGTAATTAAGAGTCACATTTGTCATTATCAAACTGCTTCAAGTTACTTTACTCTACTCCTTATGGTTCGTACTGAACTCTTACCATGATATCTCCCACTCACTCATCTTTCGCATTTCCGCTTTTACTTTTGTGTGTTCCTTTCATCGTTGTTCTGTTGAGGTACTGTGCTGCTCGATGTTGTGCATATTTGTTTAATGCTTGTTTAATCCAAGCATTCGGTAACCTTTGTCCGTCGTCTCTTGAGTTACGACTAAGTGGCCGTTTCTCGATTTCAATCGCTTCTCTTATTATCGGTTGAGTGAAGTAGTTGACACTTGCTATCTTTCTTGTTTCCTCTAAATTTATCATGCGTAAGGTATTTTGCATATGTTGGGCTAACGATGATGGAGTATTTTCTTAACTGCTTGTTGATGTTCATCTCGTCTGACACCGATTATTCTATTTGTTTGTCCAATATAAGTCCGGTTGTAATCCTTGCATGGTATTTCGTAAATTTTTGATCTTCTAAGTTAATTTTAGTTTGGATTCGGCGGTATCGTACCAATTTTTTATTTGTAGTCAATATGGTTTTAATTTTTTTTTTATCTGCGACACATTTTACGTATAGTAGAAGTACTTTGTTGACTTACTCTTCGTCTTCCGCTTTCTTCTTCTCTTTTTGTGGTTTAAGTGCCTTTCTTATGCGTTTCCTCAAACTCGCTCACACGCACACGAACACACGCACGCATGCACACGCTCTCGCACGAACACAATCACATAGACACACACGAACACATGAACACATGAACACGCGCACACATGTACACTCGCACACGCGCGCGCACGCACACATGAACGCAGACACACAAGTGTACTCGTACGTATACATGCACACGAACACATGCGCGTACACACACACACACACACACCACACACACACACACACACACACACACACACACACATATATATATATATATATATATATATATATATATACGCTGGATAATTTTCTTTTAGTTTTTGGAAAACTGTTAAATCTACTGAACGTCAAAATAAATAAATACGTTTAATTTATCCGACATCTATATATAATTACGTTAGTTGAGTGCTTTTCCAGTATAAAGACAAATGATAAGTTTCAAGATATAAAAGAAGTAATTAAGAGTCACATTTGTCATTATCAAACTGCTTCAAGTTACTTTACTCTACTCCTTATGGTTCGTACTGAACTCTTACCATGATATCTCCCACTCACTCATCTTTCGCATTTCCGCTTTTACTTTTGTGTGTTCCTTTCATCGTTGTTCTGTTGAGGTACTGTGCTGCTCGATGTTGTGCATATTTGTTTAATGCTTGTTTAATCCAAGCATTCGGTAACCTTTGTCCGTCGTCTCTTGAGTTACGACTAAGTGGCCGTTTCTCGATTTCAATCGCTTCTCTTATTATCGGTTGAGTGAAGTAGTTGACACTTGCTATCTTTCTTGTTTCCTCTAAATTTATCATGCGTAAGGTATTTTGCATATGTTGGGCTAACGATGATGGAGTATTTTTCTTAACTGCTTGTTGATGTTCATCTCGTCTGACACCGATTATTCTATTTGTTTGTCCAATATAAGTCCGGTTGTAATCCTTGCATGGTATTTCGTAAATTTTTTGATCTTCTAAGTTAATTTTAGTTTTTGGATTCGGCGGTATCGTACCAATTTTTTTATTTGTAGTCAATATGGTTTTAATTTTTTTTTTATCTGCGACACATTTTACGTATAGTAGAAGTACTTTGTTGACTTACTCTTCGTCTTCCGCTTTCTTCTTCTCTTTTTGTGGTTTAAGTGCCTTTCTTATGCGTTTCCTCAAACTCGCTCACACGCACACGAACACACGCACGCATGCACACGCTCTCGCACGAACACAATCACATAGACACACACGAACACATGAACACATGAACACGCGCACACATGTACACTCGCACACGCGCGCGCACGCACACATGAACGCAGACACACAAGTGTACTCGTACGTATACATGCACACGAACACATGCGCGTACACACACACACACACACACACACACACATATATATATATATATATATATATATATATATATATATACGCTGGATAATTTTCTTGGGACTACAATTTTAAAATTATGTGTAATTATCCAAAGAGGCAAAATATAAAGTAGTTTGATTTGCCGAATATTTATGATTTGGAAAATGAAATGAGAGATTTGACAAATATGAATAACAAATGGGCTTAATAAGTAACGTATTTTCAAATACATTCATATAAGGCTATTTGCTTTTGTAACGCAGCATGACAGGTCGAAATAATAAGGTATTTTTTGGTCAAGAAGAGAAACGACCATTTTGCGAGTATGAGCAGAAATGTGGGCCGATGTGTTAGTCAAAGTCTGCAACTGCGAATACTCGCTAAAATAATTTCTGAACATACGACATTTTTGTGTTGACCTTATTAACACATTAAAAACATTTACAAAAATGTATTTGGTGACGTCATTATGTTTTAAATTAGGTTGGTCACATTGTCAAACGGCTCTACGCATGACAGCTGTCAGCAAATGTTGATGTGTAGGTTATATAAATATAACCTTAATGTTTTATTTGCCTTTATTGGTTCAGAGAAGTTCAAAGAAAGTTTGGAGGCCACTCCGAAGAAAATATGAAAAAAGCTTGAACTCATAGACAAAAGGTTCGAGCATACGAAAGGCCGCCAAAGACTGCCATTTTCCATATCCAACTGTGCGAAGTTAAGTTGAAAAATACGGGACAAATAAAAACATCAACTTAATTCCAAATTACGAAGTAAGTTCCGTCTTTACTATGCATCAGGAACAAGTTTTAAATTACATAAAAGGATGCGCCTTGATGTTCTATGAGCTTGCGCAAAAGAGATTAGCAAATTAGCCTACTAAATCGGGAAAATCAATAACATTAAAGTTTCTTATTCTTGGTATACAAACGGGATAACTGGCATAGATTGGTTACGAACCTTTAGAAGCCGACATAAAGATGTGAGCTTTAAAAACCCGAACCATGTAGCACAGCTTTTAACAAAGGCAACGTATACAAATTCTATTCTGACTTAGAAGAAGCTATGCAGCGCCATCCTAGCCTCGGTGATGGCACACGAGTATTTAATTTGGATGAGACGTCAACAACGACTGTGCGAAAGTCACAGAAAGTGCTTGTACCAAAAGGGTTTAGCATCTGTAACATTATCAGTGGTGAAAGAGGGATTTTAATTGCTACTTGTTCCATTACGTCTGCGTCTGGTCAAGCTCTACCCTCTGCAATGCTCTTCCCTCGCAAGAACTTCAAGTCTCATATGTTACACGGTGCTCTTACGGGAATTCTGAGTTTAGAAGCGCCTCCCGGATGAATTCCGAACTTTTTACCAAAGTGATGAAGCATTTTATAATGCACACCTCCACCTGATTACATCATCCATCACTACTTACTATGGACAACCACGAAAACCAGTTATATCTAGAAGCTCTCGATCTGGCAAATGATTCGGTTGTCACTGTGCTCACATTACATCCATATACAATTGCGAGGCTTCAGCCGCTGGATATTGGACTTATTGCTCCATTTAAAACATATTACAATACAACTGTTGATTCCTGGTTGCTTCTTAACCCAGGCCTAATGTTGACCATCTACCACGTTGCGGATTGTATTGGACGAGCCTATTTAAAAGCAATAGCGCCTGTAAATATCACAAATGCTTTCAGGACACCATTCTATATTCTCGGATGCTGACTTTTTACCAAGTTATGTCACTGATAGATATGATCCAGAAAGATTCCTGAAGAAACCACCGAACAAGGTTCGAAAACAAGCGTGTCGCCTTCTCTACTAGAAACTAATAAGGAAAACTGGAACATCATGTTTCCAATTTTTACTACTCCACACAAACCACCAAAACGTGGTGATGAAGACAATGGCTCACACGAATCATCACATCATACTGGTGTCCTATTGCAAAAGTATCTTGAAAAACTAAACAATCCTTCTACTTCCAGGGGAGATGAAGCTTCAACTTCAACGAGCATGTTTAGGCCCCCAATTAAATCTGGACAGCGGAAGAATAATAAGCGTAGAAAGCTTGGTAAAAGCATGATCGCTACTGATAACTCCGAAAAGAATGAAATAACAAACAAGAAATAGAACTATACTAAAAATGTTAAAATGAAAGATATATTTGAAGAGAACAAAACTATTTCAATTGATGAAGATACGATTGAAGATTTCCAAGCATCGGCTCCGCTCCGGATGGAGATAACTTTGTGAGAGATGATGAAGCAGAAGAAATATTACTGACCGATGATTTTTCACCTTTAACTCGGGATCCGAATTAAATCCAAAATTCGCCGAACCTCTTGAACCGGACTTGGTAGGTATCTGGAAAAATGATATTAAATATATCTTACCTAGACCTAAAGTAGATGGTAGCAGTCGTTGCCACGCGAGATTTAAATGCCTAGTGCATATTTCACTTTTGAAATTTACTTATTAGGCCATTTCAATACTAGATTATTCAATAAACATCTTCTAAATTTGAAACACTTTGTATTTAATTGATGATGATTTATATCTGATGTCCTACTATCAGCATAGGTTTTGTACTGGTTATCCACGGGTGGTTCACTGTATACTATTTCATGAATTATGTGAACCGTTTTCATTTTTACTTTCTCGTATAGGAATTACGTATACTAAGCGAAAGTATTGCAATCGAGACTTTTTAATCGATTTTAATGAGATTTGACATGGGCCCCTATATCTGAAAGTTATGTATAAGACTGGCTTTTCGTACAAAGTAATTAATGGGGGGCGGAATGAGGATGTTTTTTGGGGGTGCATTTCCAAAACCAGAGCCAGAAAGTCTATCTTTGGTGAAAAGTTAGTAATCCTAAACCCCGATCGAATAAACTTTTTTTTAATCTGAAATTTAAAATGACGGCCAATATGGCGAATTTAGTACATTTTGGTGCTTGCACGGTCACTAAGAAACCATAAAAGCTACTTGCATAACGAAAATCGCAACTTGTAAATAAAAGTACATGCTTTCGAACGGTTTGTAAATATTTTTGAAAAAAAAAAATGTTGCACTTTCACCATTAACATACATAATAAAATACTTATATTTTTTGGGTTTTTTAATGATGCATTTTACACTATACAATCTACGTTTATGTTTTAATTTTTCTACATCTTTACAACTTTAATAGATATTACTACTGACGAAGATAACTGTAAGTGTCATCGAAACATTTAGATTGTATAATCTAAAATACACCATTAAAAAACCCAAAAAAGATAAGTATTTTAAAATGTTGCCCTTAATTTAGTTATTTCATGTAGGTATTTCATAGTCACATATAACGAAAATACAATGAGTTTTATGAGATTTCTCTAACTTATCCCGGACCGGATTTTCAATCTCTCATAACTATGCTTCTGATAAAAATGAAATCTTGGAATTAAGGGATTATGTAGTAGATATATACAGGGTGTCCCAAAATTGCTAGGACACAGAGCTACCACGTATAGTAGAGGTCAAAATAAGTAGATTGGACCTAATTTATTTATATGCCGAAATGTACCGTTTGCCCGCGAGAAGAGTTCAAAGTTTACATGAAAAAACACATTTTTGTACGCCGTTCAGAAATGAGTGAAACAAATTGAATGAAATTTGACAAAGTGCATTTTAGAGGATTAATCTCCTTTCGGTAGTCAAATAAACCCAGAAGAAACTGTAGAAGGATTAAAACCACCCTCATCCCCTGATATTTTTTTTTAGAACTTACTTAAGGGTGGTAATACGGTTCCCAATTTTTTTTAGCAAGAAGACTGATTAATTATCTTCATTTTGTTACTCTAGTAAAAATTTTGCATTCCGAAGAAAAAATAATGATTTGTTAAATACTGCTAACAGATATTCCTAGTACAAGCTTAATAAAATTGTAACACAAAATTTAGTTGGCAGTGGAAGCAAAGGCAAAACGTTTTTTTATAATAAATATTCAATATGACGGCCACCTTTATGAATACAAAGGTCAATTCGACGTAAGAAATTGAAATGCACCCATCTTAGGACGTCGTTTTCTCGTAGTGCGCTTACAGCATTTTGGATTCTGTTCCACAGCTGTTCGGAAGTATTAATTTGAACCTCGCACACTTTTGTTTTTAACGCTTCCCAGATAAAGAAGTCGCTCGGATTTAAATCTAGAGACCGCGGAGGCCATTGAATATGTGCTTCTTGTGCCCTACCAATCCATCTACCAGGAAATTGTTCGTTTAGATATTCTCTTGTTGCACATGCAAAATGAGGTGGTGCACCGTCGTGCATAAAGAACGTCGTCTAATAAATCTGGCAAAATTTCTGGCAGGAAGCGAAAAAGCAAAAAAATTGACGATAAACCCAATCCAAATATTAATTTTAAATTCTCGTTGGTAGTGTCTAGCTTTAATAGCATGTGGGTTTTCATCAGCATAAATCTGCGCATTGTGCAGGTTCGTCATGCCACGACGTGTAAAACAAGACGTTAGTGTGAAGTCTGTTGTCAAGTATTCTGCGCTCCCGAACAATTTTCGAAAAATTTAAACGTGATCCGTGGTTAAGTGATAATAACTCTTGCACTGGCTGTATGTGAAATGGATGAATTAATTGTTCTCTGCAGATCCGATTTACAGTCAAAGTAACAATAACAATTAAATAATAAGTAATGGTACTTGCGATGATAACAAAATTGAAGAAATTATTGGAACGTTTACAGTCAACAACAAACTGAAATGATTATGAATTTGTTTCCTGTCACAATTCGACTTGTGAATTTTGAAATTTCCACTGCCGTAACTAAATATTTGTGGTTACAATTTTAATTAAACTTGTACTAGGAACATCTGTTTAGCAGTATTTAACAAAACATTTTATCCTTCGAAGACTATGAGGAATAACAAAATTAAATTACAAGTTAGTAACAAAAATGAAAGATAATTAATCAGTTCCTTCATCGAGAACTCTGAGAATCGTATTCCACCCAACTAAATTTGTTAAATTTTATTAAATTATCAGGATGAGGGTTGTTTTAACCTAAATTTTCTCTTGGGTTTCTTTGATATACCGAAGAATATTTAATCCTACTAAAATGCACTTATGTCATATTTCATATCAAATTTTTCACTCACTTCTGAACAGGGTACAAAAATGTGGTTTTTTACTGTAAATTTTGAACTTCTTCTCACGGGCAAAGGTACATTTATGGTATATAAATAAACTGGGTCCAATTCGATCATTATTTTGACCTCTACTATACGGGTAGCAAATCTGTTTCTAGAAATTTTGGGACACCCTGTAACGGATATAGTATATATATATGTATATATATATATATATATATATATATATTATGAAGTTGACTCTTGACTATGGTCTCGGTAGTTCTGTTCCTCCATGGATTCTTAAGGAACACTGATGATTGAAAATGAAGATATTATCGATAATTCATTGCCATTTTCAAGTCTTCGTGTTCTGCTCCTGGTAACTCGAACTGAACACCAGGAGCAGAACACGAAGACTTGAAAATGGAAGATGAATGCCATGCATTCAATTCGGTGCTTAGAACCATGGAGAGAACATCTAAGAATCAACTTCATACCAACTGAAACCTGAAAATAAAACTATATATATATATATATATATATATATATATATATATATATATATATATATATATATATATATATATATATATATATATATATATATATAGCTGCTAAACTACTATATTTTAATATTTTATATCAAAAACGAACACAAAGTGTTTTAAATCTAATTTCTTATGCTATCCAAATAGGTAAAAATATACAGTGATTTGCAAAATATAAGGTGAATAAGAAAAAAATAATTTTTGTAGGTAAGTATATCTTATTATATTGTTATAGTGACTGGTCTATCAACGTATATCTTGTCTAGGACTGGAGTTACGGACCAGAGTAGATAATTTTAATAGATATTAAAATTAAGTACAGGATGAAACCTGTTGGGTAAGGTAGAAAATATGGTGCTGATAATGAAAAAAATAAATTGGAGTCCATCCGAGGTATGGGAGATGAAATGGGATGCACTTTTAAGGGCAGAAAAGGCATTTTTCGCAATTTTCTACGAAACTAGACCTCCTATCGAAAAAAGTTAAATGTAAAAGTTGTAGATAATAAAAAGATGTGTTAACCATTTTTTTCGAAAACCTACAATTTTCCGAGACAAATCGAAAAAACCATGGTTTTTCGTTTTAATTCTTTTCTCACACAAAATTTATTTTTTTCACCAAATTTGGTGAAAACTTACCTTTTTGTTTCCGAAACAAGCTGTAATTTTTTTGAATGAAAATAAAAATTTTTACATTTTATTTTGATTTTAAACCTAAAAAAAGGCCTTATCTTCAACCAAAAAATTCCAAGTTAAAAAATAACTTTTTTTTCAAAATTATCAGTGGTCTTTTTTTTGTTGAACGTCTACTTTTAGATGGTGTAAAAAAATTAACGTATCTGTGGAAAAATTTTCCAGGAAAAACGAAAAACTGGAAAAATTAGATTTTTTTAATCATTTCATTAATTATTGTTTAAAATTTCTATTTATTTATTATAATTTACAGTTGAAATTTTTGAAATATATAAGATTTAATGTTACATTAATAATTGCAAAACGCAGAAGAATGTGGAGTTGTAAAAAACGTGCTAAATTAATTAGTTTTTCAAGTATTAAATATTAGGTTATAAAAGGTTTCAGTAAAAAAACGATTACTGCAATATTTTTCAATACAAAAAAGTTAATTTATTCAATTGAAGGGTTCTTTGTAAATTAGAAAATTCTGTAACAAAAAAATTTGTTTATTTAATATTTACATTTATCAATGATCCATTAGCATTTGCCTCTTTAGTGGCTGTTCTTCAGTGTCGGATTCGATACAACTGAAAGGAAAAAGGAAAGGCCACGTATTTCATTCCCTCCTCGATGGAGAGGGCGGGCTGCTCGAGCTTTCCGAGCTCCTTCAGCCACAATCATGGATTCCCAGCGTACATACATACATTACGTATATATGCATGGTGGGATTAAGGATGGGTGTAGTCAGGATAAGATCGGAAGGAACGGAGATATGGTTCTGAGGGAGAAAATACTACCCCAGCATTCGCCTAAGGAGCCTCACATGGTATGCATATACGCGGTGACCATGATATGAGGAAAACCCCCTGAAAAAACCTCATAC
This sequence comes from Vesta saturnalis, assembly GCA_036346205.1. Taxonomy (NCBI): domain Eukaryota; kingdom Metazoa; phylum Arthropoda; class Insecta; order Coleoptera; family Lampyridae; genus Vesta; species Vesta saturnalis. The sequence goes on from JARFJB010002360.1 coordinate 76,397, forward strand.
AAGGTAGACGCTAACGGGAATCGAAACCATTACCTCCCGAATGCTAAGCAGGTCGTGTCACCACTACGCTACCAGCTCGGTTCGATACAACTGCTGCTATGCTTCTTAAATCTTGGCTATAGTAACGGTTTTTGCAGCTGCACCGAAACTGCCTCAGAGAAGTAGCTGTGAGGCCCCGCACCTCTAAGTGCCCCTCTGCCCCCTCTAGGAGACTAGGCCATTCTTAAGCCATTCAGGTATAGAAATGTTCTTAGAATGGCAATTAATTAAATATACATTTGCGAAATCTGTAAATTTACGACAACTATATATATAAGATAGTTTGTAGTCGTAAAAAATTTATAGATTTCGTAAGTAGAAGAGGGGCACTTGACGCCATCTTGGATTTTCTGGGGAAAACCCACCTTTCACTTTTTTATATGCCCACGTGGGAACGCGTTTTTTCACCTCTATGGTTTCTTTTCGGAGGCCTTTTTCAACCCTTGATGGGATTTTCATCCCTAATTAAGGCCTTTTTGTTTTTACTCGCTTACTTGAGAGGCGTATTTTTTCACCTCTATTTTATGACCGCCCACGTGTAGGACGCGTTTTTCAACCCCTAATTATTTTTTGTTGTTGCATTAAGAGCCTTTTTGACAGCAATTTTTGTACCTGCTCACGTGAGGGGCAGATGTAAAGGTTGGTCTTGGACTTGGGGTTGGTCTTGGACCTGGAGTTGATATTAGGGTTATTTTTTATGGTCATCTAATTAAGGTCCTTTTGGTTGCATTAAGAGCAGTACCCTTGGAGGTTAGGCAAAACGCACACGCATACAATGTTGGAAATTGCATAATTACCCTAATAAGATATTATTATTAAAATTATCGATCCTATTGTTTTAAAATGGTCATATGCTATTGGGTACGTTCGGATGATCTTTACCTATACGAGAAATTTATTTATACATTGTATTTCTAATAAGGAGGTTCTTATAAGACACGTGTAGGGCTTCTCAACTTGTTCTCGGGCCTTCGCCCCTGGCTGGAGCTGGTATGGGAACCCTAACCTTATAAGACAAGTGCAGAGCTTAGCCCCTATCGTGGCCCCCTTGGTGCAATTGTATGCGGGTTCTAACTTAATCTTACAGATGTAGGCCTTCGCCCCGTCATACAAAATTGTATTCTAATAAGGTGGCCCTAGCCTTGTAAGACAGGACTTGTATCAGGGTCTGCGCCCTGTCTCCTTTGAGTTAAAATTGATTTTAGCGACATCTAGTGGCGTAAAGACTAATGAACATTTTCTATAATAGAAGTTGATTATGCACAACTCTCTCTCACTCTTGCTCTATCTTGTTTCTCTCTCTCCCTCTCTCTCTCTCTCTCTCACACACACACACACACACACACACACACACACACATGCACACACAAACAAATAAATTAATTAATTAATTAATCAATGTCAAACAAATCATGCTCGATCAAATCAACCAGATCAATCTCAATCAATCAACTGAAATTATGTCTTACAGTTCAAAACTAAATACATTAAAATCTAATTAAATATGACGTGAAATGATAAATAATTTCTTCCCTAATGCAATGATGCTTTATGTATAGGCAGATTCTCCCTTTCTAAACAGACACCACCTATACATTCGTAAAAATTATATCTCATTTATTTGCATGTTCAATTACATACACACAAAAATTGTTTCATAGAAACGTGTTCGTTAACTGTTATAAAAACCCCATTAAATAGACCGGAAAGTAATAATTACTTATATGTAACGTAGAGTTAAATTAAATTAACATGTTTTTAAGAATATCAAACTGATATAATGGAAATAAAAGGCAAAAGGTTTTAATGATTTTATTATTATTATACGCGAATTAACAATAACTACAAGTTTCAAAATCCACGAATACGTACGTACCTACTATTTGTAGAGCTAATCTTATGACGTCATCCTATAAGAGTAATAATACATTTTAAAATCTTTATCGGCACTTTTGTTAGCAATATCAGGTAAAAACATATATATATATATATATATATATATATATATATATATATATATATTAAAATAATACGCTTACCTTTAGAAGTGTTTTTCCTTTAGTTGTTCTAATAACGATAACCATATGTTGAACTGACAAAATTTTTTGTACAACCTGTTCACATGTAGCCGCACTAAAACACGTTTATGAATGGCTGGATATAAACTAGCTGTTACATTCCGATTATTAACTAATTTAGAAAGTAATACCCAAAGCCTGATTACAGCTACTCGTATTTAACAATTATGTTGTACTTACAAAAACTTACATTCAAAAACTTACAAAGATTTTAAACCTTTGGCTAACACAAACACACACACACTCACACACACACGCACACACACACACACACACACTCACACACACACACACACACACACACATATACACACACACATATGTACTTCACGTTATATGGATTTTTACCAGATGAGATTAATAGCAATGTTAACTAAATGATTTTAAACTTCCTATCTGGAATAAGAGTGACGTAATCTAGTTTTATTTGAGATTTTATAGAGAGCATCACCATCATCGAGATTTTGAGATACAATCACCTCATCGTCTTCACCTTGAACGATTATTTGTAACAACCTATAAAAGTAGCTAATAACCCCTGACAGTTTTTATCAGACACTATTATTATTATTACATGGACATGAGGTTAGCCGTAAATTAACTGGTTTCAGCACGGCTCTGGAAATGCTGCACACGCCTCAAATCTTTCAGTTCGTTCGCAGAAGTTGTACCCTATTCATTTACTTCAATTTTATCTGCATTCTGTTTCGAGACTGTATCTTCAATCTTCAATACTGTGATGCGTGTAGCAGCAAAACACATTGGCTAGCTAGTTTCTCCTCTATATTATTTTACATGAAAGCCTGGCCTTATCATAAATACATCTGTCAAAAAAGCTAATTAAACATAACTCCACGGACTGGGCATAGCAAGCAGCGTTTCCAATTATAGCTTTTAGTCAACACAATACTACCTACAACTACATACAATCGACTAGCATTGCTTTAGCACGAGGATCAAACGAAAACTGTTAGGAAAAAACAGGTTTATTGACAAAATTAAATGAAAGCTTAGCGTTTGAAAATATAATATTATTATTATAAACAACAATACTTCATTTTTATTTAATAACAACCTTTATCGGTCTTCTTGTTCTTCTTCTTGAACCGTGATTTGTGGCAATCATCATCATGGTTTTGAGATTCGTCCTTCTCCTCTACCTTATCGCTCTTCTTCCTCTTCTGTGAATCATCACCATTACCTTGGATGTGAGATACATTCAGCTCATCCACGTCATCGTTTTCATCATTATCTTGAACGGTTATGTTGTAATAGTTTATTAACAAGTCAGTAATAACAATGCTCACTCGATGACGGTTACACTTTAAAGAGGGAAACACACGAGAAACGAGAACGCTGCCAGCCTATGGCCTTGTGCGCTGGCTCACTCGTCAATGTTCGGGTAGAATCGGTTATCTTCGAGCGAAGTTTGAAGTATTGACATAACCACACTCTAATATCCTCCCTATGGGCATGTTTATAAATCTAAACTCCTTTTTTATTGCTGAGGTATTTTCTCCTGTCGTCTTAGGATTCTACCCGAACATTGACGAGTGCGCCAGCGCACAAGGCCCTAGGCTGGCAGAGTTCTCGTTTCTCGTGTGTTTCGCTCTCTAAAGTGTAACGGTCATCGAGTGAGCATTATTATGATGTATTCTCCTGTTTATGAGCCAACATCAGCGGACATTAGAGATTTTACTGACTTGTTAATAAACTGTTACAACATAACCGTTCAATATAATGATGGAAACGATGACGTGGATGACCTGAATGTATCTCACATCCAAGGTGATGGTGTTGATTCACAGAAGAGGAAGAAAAGCGATGAGGTAGAGGAGAAGAACGAATCTCAAAACCATGATGATGATAGCGACGAATCACGGTTCAAGAAGAAGAACAAGACCGATAAAGGTTGTTATTAAATAAAAATGAAGTATTGATGTTTATAATAATAATAATGTACTTTTCAAACGCTAAGCTTTCATTTAATTTTGTCAATAAACCTGTTTTTTCCTAACGGCGCTGCCCGTCTTGATTCATGTTTGCAGCTTTACGAGTTTTCGCTGGCGTGTTTTTTCGCTGGCGTGTTTTCGTTTGTGTGTTTTCGTATTTGCGTGTTTTCGTTTTACGTGATTTCGCATTTTGTATGTCTTCGCGTTTGGGTATTTTCGTGTTAGCGTGTTTTTTCGTGATAGCGTTTTTTTTCGTTTGTGTGTTTTCGTGTTTGCGTGTTTTTGCGTTAGCGTGTTTTTGTTTGTGTTTTCGTATTTGCGTGTTTTCGTTTTACGTGTTTTCGCGTTAGCGTGTTTTCGTGTTTGCGTGTTTTTTGTGTTGGTGTGTTTTTGCGTTTGCGTGCATTCGGGCGCTCGTGTGTGTGTGTGTGTGTGTGTGTGTGTGTGTGTGTGTGTGCGTGTGCGCGTGTGTGTGCGCGCGTGCGTGCGTACGTGCGGGCGTGCGTGTGTGCGTGCGTGCGTGCGTACGTGTTTTCGTTTGATCCTCGTGCTAAACCAATGCTAGTCGATTGTATGTAGTTGTAGGCAATATTGTGTTGACTAAAAGCAATAATTGGAAACGCTGCTTGCTAGTCCCTGTCCGTGGAGTTACGTTTAATTAGCTTTTTTGACAGATGTATTTAGGATAAGGTCAGGCTTGCATGTAAAATAATATAGAGGAGAAACTAGCTAGCCAATGTGTTTTGCTGCTACACGCATCACAGTATTGAAGATTGAAGATAGAGTCTCGAAACAGAATGCAGATAAAATTGAAGTAAATGAATAGGGTACAACTTCTGCGAACGAACTGAAAGATTTGAAGCGTGTGCAGCATTTCCAGAGCCGTGTTGAAACCAGTTAATTTAGGGCTAACCTCATGTCCATGTAATAATAATAATAATAGTGCCTGATAAAAACTGTCAGGGGTTATTAGCTACTTTTATAGGTTGTTACAATATAATCGTTCAAGGTGAAGACGATGAAGTGATTGTATCTCAAAGTCTCGATGATGGTGATGCTCTCTATGAAATTTCAAATAAAATTAGATTACGTCACTCTTATTTCAGATTAGAAATTTTAAGTCGTTTAGTTAACATTGCTATTAATTTCAACTGGTAAAAATCCATATAACGTGAAGTACATATGTGTGTGAGTGTGTGTGTGTGTGTGTGTGTGTGTGTGTGTGTGTGTGTGTGTGTGTGTGTGTGTTAGCAAAATTTTTAAAATATTTGTAAGTGTTTTGAATGTAAATTTTTGTAAGTACAACATAATTGTTAAATACGAGTAACTGTAATCAGGTTTTTTGTATATTACTTTCTAAATTAGTTAATGATCGGAATGTAATAGCTAGTTTATATCCAGCCATTCATAAACGTGTTTTAGTGCGACTACATGTGAACAGGTTGTGTAAAAACTTTTTTCAGTTCAACATATGGTTATCGTTATTAGAACAATTGAAGGAAAAGACACTACTAAGCGTATTATTTTAATATATATATATATATATATATATATATATATATATATATATATATATATATATATATATATATATGTGTTTTTACCTGATATTGCTAGCAAAAATGCCGATAAAGATTTTTAAAACGTATTATTACTCTTATAGGATGACGTCATAAGATCAGCTCTACAAATAGTAGGTACGTACGTATTCGTGGATTTTTAAACTTGTAGTTATTATTAATTCGCGTATAATAATAATAAAACCATTAAAACCTTTTGCCTTTTATTTCCATTATATCAGCTTGATATTCTTAAAAATATGTTAATCTAATTTAACTCTAAGTTATATATAAGTAATTATTACTTTCCAGTCTTTCTAATGGGTTTTTATAACAGTTAACGAACACGTTTCTTTGAAACAGTTTTTGTGTGTATGTAATTGAACATGCAAATAAATCAGATATAATTTTTCCGAATGTATAGGTGGTGTCTGTTTAGAAAGAGAGAATCTGCCTATACGTAAAGCATCATTGCATTAGGGTAGAAATTATTTATTATTTCACGTCATAATTAATTAGATTTTAATGTATTCAGTTTTGAACTGTAATCTGGTTTCCGCAAACTGTAAGACATAATTTCGGTTGATTGATTGAGATTGATCTGGTTGATTTGATCGAGCATGATTTGTTTGAGATTGATTAATTAATTAATTGATTTGTTTGGGTGTGTGTGTGGGGGAGAAAGAGCCTAAAGAGAGAGGGAGAGAGAAACAAGGTACAGCAAGAGAGATAGAGAGGTGTGCATTATCAACTTATATTATAGAAAATGTTCATTAGCCTTTACGCCACTAGATGGCGCTAAAGTCAATTTTAACTCAAAGGGGACAGGGTGCAGACCCTGATAAAACTCTTGTCTTACAAGGCTAGGGCCACCTTAGAATACAATTTTGTATGACGGGACGAAGGCCTACAGCTGTAAGATTAAGTTAGAACTCGCATACAATTGCACCAAGGGGGCTACGATAGGGGCTAAGCTCTACACTTGTCTTATAAGTTTATGGTTCCCATACCATCTCCAGCCGGGCGCGAAGGCCCGTGAACAAGTTGCGAAGCCCTACACGTGTCTTACAAGAACCTCCTTATTTACAATGTGTAAATAAATTTCTCGTATAGGTAAAGATCATCCGAACGTACCCAATAGCATATGTCCATTTTAAAACAATAGGATCGATAATTTTAATAATAATATCTTTTAGGGAAATTATGTAATTTCCAACATTGTATGCGTGTGCGCTTGCCTAACCTCCAGGGGTACTGCTCTTAATACAACCAAAAGGACCTTAATTAGATGACCATAAAAAATAATCCTAAGACCAACCCCAGGTCCAAGACCAACCCAAGTCCAAGACCAACCCCTACATCTGCCCCTCACGTGAGCAGGTACAAAAATTGCTGTCAAAAAGGCTCTTTATACAACAAAAAATAATTAGGGGTTGAAAAAAAACGCGTCCTACACGTGGGCGGTCATAAAATAGGGGTAAAAAAGTACGCCGCTCAAGTAAGTGAGTAAAAACAAAAAGACCTTGACTAGGGATGGAAATCCCATCAAGGGTTGAAAAAGGCCTTCGAAAAGAAACCATAGGGGTGGAAAATACGGTCCCCACGTGGGCATATAAAAAAGTGAAAGGTGGGTTTTCCCCAGAAAATCCAAGATGGCGTCAAGTGTCGGTGTACTACATTCGCAAATGCTTATTTAAATGTCATTATATGAAATTATGGATATTTCACAAATTATATAAACGTTTATAGTTAATTATATTTACATATTTTAATGAAATGTTTCTAATACTGTCAATAAATAAAAATCAACTAAGTTTAACAAAATGACCAACTGAAAATTGTAATCGAGCAGAGTCAATTGAAATAAAATGAATTATTTTTGCATATTTTTGGCAATACCCCATTATTTTACGATTAACAATTACTTTATTTATTAATGTAACATAAAAGATTTTAACTGTAAATTGTAATAAATAATTACAAATTTTTAAACAACAACTAAAGAAATAATTTTTTTAAAATCTAATTTTTCCAGTTTTTCGCGTTTTCTGGAAAATTTTTCCGCATCTCCATCTGAAAGTAGACGTTTCAACAAAAAAAAAACCACTGATAATTTTAAAAAAAGTTATTTTTTAACTTGGGATTTTTTGGTTGAAGATAAGGCCTTTTTTTAGGTTTAAAATAAAAATAAAATGTAAAAATTTTTATTTTCATTCCTAAAAATTACGGCTTGTTTCGGAAACAAAAAGGTAAGTTTTCACCGAATTTCGTGAAAAAAAAAATTCATTTTGTGTGAGAAAAAAATTAAAACGAAAAACCTTGGTTTTTCCGATTTTTCTCGGAAAATTGTAGGTTTTCGAAAAAAATGGTCAATACTTTCTATTTACTACAACTTTTATATTTAACTTTTTTCTATAGGAGGTCTAGTTTCGCTGAAAATTGCGAAAAACACTTTTCCACCCCTAAAAGTGATCACCATTTCATCCCCCGTACCTCGGTTGGACTCCAATTTATTTTTTTTATCAGCACGATATTTTCTACCTTATGCAACAGGTTTCATCCTGTGCTTAATTTTTAGGACACTTGGCCTTGTTAAAACGCTTTTGCACTAATCGTGAAATGAAAGGATTACATAGTAGACATACATAGCCACTAAACTGATATATTGGATTATTTTTAGCGCTCCCGGTTTTGCTAAAAATAACAAAAAAAGTTCTAATTTTTTTTAATATTTTATATCAAAGTTTCAAAACATGTCAGGGTATTTTGAACACCCTGTTTACGTATTGCGTAATTTTGGTTTGTAGTTTTATTCACTTAGTTAGATTCCGTATATACATCTTTTTTTTGTTGTCAAATTGAGTTTTATAGATAAATTTGTGTTTAACGTGTGTAGCGACCTTTAGGAAAGGTGTATGGCGAGCTTTAGATTCTTTGTTTGTGAATTATTTTTTTTTGTAATTTAGGTTGTTTTTCCTTATTATTTCTCGTTTATAGAAGTTTGAGTAACGTTTATTTGTATATAGTTGTATATAAGTTTAATTAAGGTTCATTTCGTTTGATTTCCGTAAAATATAATAGAAAGTTAAGTAATTTAAATAAATAGTGTAAATTTATCTGTGTATGATGTCATGTTAGCGACATAGAGACGCGTAAGTATAGTTGTTCAGTGTATTAGTGAATATGTTGTTTTTGAGTCATAGAGATTGCATGTGGGCCTTATTGTTCGTACTTTAAGGTAAACATAGAGAGGCTGTGCACGTTACTTTTGCTGACGTTTGAGATTTTGAAAACTACCGAGTCCTTACGGACGAAAACGAAATTTATGTATTGGGGGTATTAAATCTTCCACTTCCGTTTTTTTAATTGGTGGAATTAACTTAGATAAGATTTTTTATGAGTAGTGGGATGCAAAATCAAAGATGAATTTTTGTGAATAATTTGCGGGATTCTAAAATTGACTGCGGTACCGAGTAGTATTACGGTGACGTTTATTGTTACGCTTTAAGGGGTGGTTTAGAACGTTGAAATTTTGGACCTTGTGGTGTTTAACGAACGTATTTTTTTGTGTAGTAAGGGTAGTTTAGCTACTTCTGAAGAAGACCTGTAGAAGGGATTTTATTAAAATTGTTCATTCACCAAAGGATTATACCTAGTGCCGATTTCGGTTTTACGTAAAGTTACCTAGAGGACATCGTCGTGTTTTATTAGTGCTTCAGTCACCTCTTTGGTTTTTCTCGCTTTTGCGGATTTATTTAAAGTCAACGTTCTTGAGTGCCGCTTATTTACCGTACAAAGCGTGTTTAAGATAAAGAAACTTTCGCAATTTATTAAAAGTTATAGTTATTTAAAACAAATTATTAACATTTTGGATTATTAGTGGAAATAAAACCAGTTAAAAGATTTAAGTTAACAAGTAATTTTGAACGCTCAAATTATTATTTTAAAAGAAGTTTTGAATTTATGCAAGAACACTTTAACGCGATTCAATCAATAAATTGTTTGGGTATCATAGAACAATAGTCAACATTTTATTCATCATTTTGCCAGACCAGGAAGATTTCATTTCCGATATAGCAGTAACCGATCACCTGGTTCGCTTTCATTGTTGTAACACAGGAGAGGTGTAATTCTAGACTTTAAGGTAATATAACATTGTGTTTTTTTTTTATTGAATATTTCAAGATTTTTGTGTTGCGAATTATTTTTTTTTGTGTGTTGATGAAAGTTTGGAAGCGGTGTCGTATTTTTTTTTGGTAAATTAAGTTGTTTTAAATTTATTTAGTGTTAACGAATTGTAGTTTTGACGCTCCGCCTTCACACTTTGTTATTTATTTTAGTATTAAAGGGCAATTGACCCTATTGTAGTGTGGGTATATTATCCACGAATTATATACTTAGGTTAAACCATTTAGACTGGCGTAAAAGCAGATTTATGTTTACATTTTTTTTATATTTATCCTTATTTTTTTTGTTATTTTATTATAGTTTGTTAGGTTTTATAAATGTGTTTTAATTATGTGGAAACCCTTTTGTGTTATATAAGTTTTTTTTGCAAATTGCAAGTTACCGGTAATTTAGTTTTTAACGTAACTAAGTTAGTTTTTTTTGTTTTATTGAGTAATAGCGTTATTAATATTTAGTATTTTATTTGATTTTTAGTTGAGTATTAATTCATTTTGACTACTAAACATTCTGGCGCCCTTACCGAATTGATTTTGTCTTCATCCCCTATTTTGACTTACGTACGATTTACTATTCTGGTTGTGCAAAATTTTTCAACATCTGACCTACACCCATACGCTGGCTAGTCGGGGCAAAAAGGCCAATTTTATCTGTAATCCCGTTCTACCACCCGTTTATACCGTTACAAACAAATATAAAGTATTTTAAAGTTAATTTTTCATGCTATCCAAATATGCAAACATATACAGTGATTTGCAAAATACAGGGCGAATAAGAAAAAAATAATATTGTAGGTAAGTATATCTTATTATATTGCAGGTTATACGGAGTTATGAATTACTGCGGGCAACAATTAGTTTCCCTATACGGGAAAGTGTTGTGTGGAAACCCATCAGCCAGTTTTTTTTAAATCATTCAACCATGTCTAACCTAACTCTTTTATAGCTTAAATTTATAAGTTAATGTAAAGTCTGATAAACACTGAATAATGTGTATGGAAAAGATAAACACTATGTCTGTGACAGCAGATTGACTTTTTGTGGTTCACTGTTGACCACCTGACCCTATCTCTATTATTTCGTATACTCTACCTACAATTTGCTCGAAGTTTGGTCACCCTGTACATCAGAATACATCAGCTTCTTTTGCAGCGTTAATCAATAAAAAATAAGTTTCTGTTTGAATAAAGCGCATATAGTTAAAGATGAGATTACAAAAGGTATTAATTAATGAAAAGTGCTCGAAAATGATCGTTATTTACAACATCGAGATCCTAAGAAGCTTAAAGATGTCAGCTCTAATTAGAGCGTGAATTATTTTATACATCTTTTGTTGTATCTGTGGTTTCATAATACTTAAATTGTATATACCACTACCCTTAGAAAATCGTATTTGCATTTATTCCTCTTATTTAATATTCCGTCAATTGTTCGTTAATACCTTAAGATGCCTTAAGCACGATTTCAAGGATTTACATTAAATTTATGTAAGGTTTGTTTGTAAGATTATTATTTAAGCTGATGATTTCTATGATGAATTATGTATCTAGGTTCTAATTCCATTAATTAGTGTATGTAAGAAAAAAATTAAAAAAATATTTACATACCTAATAGAAGGGCTTTGTGAGTCATCGTCAGCAGCCCGCTGTGCAAGAAACCGTGGCAGCTCTCCCGGCTCTGAATGTTCCAAAAGGGCACACATGGGTTCGTCTTGACTACACAATCCAACAACCCTTGCTAAGTTAGGGTCTCGTAGCCCCGCTAACCAGCTGGTCTCCCGCAGGAACTCGTGTCTGTAGTAAGCGTATAAGTTATACAACAGCTGATACCATTATAAGAGGGGGTTTTAGTCTGATTGCTATTTATATATGGAGATCAAGCACATGAACATCTTTAGAATGATATATGAGAGAATTCTAAACGAATAATGCCACTAAGGAGATTCAATCATCTGATTCAATTTGTAAGGATATATAAAGAGGGGAAAAGAAAATTTAATTTTAGTTACTTTGGTAGTAAACAATCTCGTTAAATTTTAGACCGCATTTTTTATTTGCGCGACATCTGTATCTCTGTTAATGAGAAAACAGTAAGGGATGATTTAATTACCTTAAACAACTCTAAACCATATAGACATAACTATTACTGTAAATTAAACAAAATACTGCGGCATTTTTCGCTTTTTAATGCAAATTGCAGTGTGTATTGGTAAAAAACAATTGGTACCTAATGTACACTCATATAATCATATATAATCAAGTCTTCAATAGAAATTTAATTCTGATATACGTTCTGTTATCGATTTTAATGTTACTTTTCTCTTTTGTGAAAGTTAGGAATAAATCTTTTCATTTTTTTACATAGGTACTTAAACCCAGCATACATTTTTTCAATATCTGCACCATTTGTATCCTCACCTATAGATTTTTCCGTTTTCTCTCGATTTCAAATTATATTTTTAAAATTCTTATATTTCTTTGTCTCCCATTCCTCTCACAATTGTCTCAAAATCTTTATCAATCAAACAAAAAAAAATGTATTTGTATGTCCTGCTGACAGTAGCATATATGATTGATGTATTCGTAAGATATCAGCACAATCGTGATTATTATCGGTTTAAAGGTCGATAACCGAAATTTAGCACCAAAAATGAAGTACTGTGCGAGTGTTAGCTAATTTAACATAAATCCTTTGCAATTCCGGTAGTAGGACGATACCGTTAGTAGGGAATACTACATCGTCCCGGGCCCGATTTGGCCAGTAACCGGTCTGTTCGTTACGGTATTACTCAAGAAAACAATACAATTGCCCCGGATCGACTTGGCTACAAGGTGCGGTCAAGGTCGAAACAGACAGGCCCCGTTGCTGACGACTGTGCAAGAAATGAATGGCGAGTCGGTACGCTGAATGTTAGAGGTATGCATGGCAAAGAATTTGAAATTGCGAATGTAATGTACGAAAGACACCTTGATATTCTGTGTGTATCGGAGACAAAGCGCAAAGGAAAGGATGCTGTGGAGATGGAGGATGGCAGCCTGGCACTATGGTCAGGAGTTGAGAGGGAAGTGCATGGCGCAAAAGGAGTTGGGATGATCATAAGTGAAAAAGCGAAAAGATGTGTTAAACAGTACGAATTGGTATCTCCCCGAGTAATATGGGCTAGAATGGATGTGGAGTTTCGAAGAATTTTTCTTATTGCATGCTATGCACCGGTGAATGGAGAAAGAGACTCGGAGCGTGAGAACGTGTTGAACATATGTAAGACAAACGAAAGAGTGATGATAGTAGGGGATATGAACGGATGGGTGGGTATACAGAGAGAACATATTGAACGCGTTCTAGGCTAGTTCGAAGGCCAAAGGGTCAACGAGAATGGTGAACACCTGCTGAACATCTGTGTGGAGAGAAGCCTGTTTGTATCCAATACGTGGTTTAAAAATAAAAATGTGCATATGTATACATAGCAAAGAGGTGAATCTAAAAGTATGATAGACTTGATAGTGTATGATGAACGGCTTAGAAACCTGGTGAAACACACAAAAGTAATGCGCGGGGCGGAGTGTGGATCGGACCATTTTTTGGTTGTATCGAGAGTGTGTTTTGGGCAAAAATTGATCTGGAGAAAGAAAGCAAACGTAGTGCGAACGTCCAGAATTAGGGTTGAAAAAACTAGTGGATAATGGTACGAGAATGAAATACGCAGATGCTGTGAGTAAAGAGTTGAATGTGAATGAAACAGTGTTGAACGAACAAATAAAAGACACTGACGTTGAAAGTGCATGGAAAAGCTTGAAAAACTCTGTCAATTGTGCCGTGCGAATGTGTGGAAGAAAAAAGATGCGTACATGGCAGTGATTGCTGCAAAAAATGAGACTGAGAAGAGCGATTGTATGAGGTGTACAGATTAAGAAACAAAGAAGCGAAGGAGGGAGTGAGAATAAGTAAAGAGGAAGTGATGGCTGTGGAAGGAGAAAAAATGCTGAATGATTTTGAGGGAAACAAAAAACTCTTCTGGAGATGGGTCAAAAATACAAAACGTGGCCCAAAACAGAACGCTGCAGGAGTAATCAAAATTAGCAGCGAAATAGTATGGGACGATTATGAAGTGAGGAAATGCTGGCAAGAATGTTTCGGAAAGCAGTACAGTAGTGATCAAAGTAAGACTGAAGGTTTGAATAAGGAGAATATAGAAGGAATGATGAATGAAACTGAGAAGGACATTGGGATAAATGAGGTGGAGAAAAAGGTAGGAAGGTTGAAAAACGGCAAGAGAGCAGGCGTAGATGAAATCACTGGTAAGTGCCGAGTGATTGGAAGAGCGCGATCATTGTACCATTGTATAAAGGTAAGGAGAACAAGAGTGATTGTAAGAACTACAGACGAATAAGTTTGCTCTGCGTGCCTGGTAAAGTGTTTGGAAGAATACTGATTGATAGAGTACGAGAAACTACACAAACTAAGATGTGGGATGTGCAAGGTGGCTTCATGCCAGAGGGAGGATGTGTCGATCAGATGGTTGCTCTCCAGCAGGTGATCGAAAAGTGTTTAGGAGAATCTGTGGGAAATATTAAATGAATATGGTATAAATAAAGGTCTAATAAAAGGAATAAGGGCAGTATACAACGGTAGTCGGACATGTGTTAGGGTGAGGGGAGGTGTGAGTGAATACTTTAATATTGAGCAAGGAGTGCGACAAGGCTGTGAGATGTCACCGTGGTTTTTCAATGTATACATGGATAAATGCCTTAGACAAGCATGTACCGATATAAATGGTGTAATGGTGGGTGACGTAAATGTACGACTTCTGGTGTATGCAGATGACACAGTCTTACTAAGTAACAGTGCGGATGAGCTACAAACCGCTCTAAGGAAGTTTGATACAGTCTGTGAGAGCATGGACCTAAAGGTAAACGTGAACAAAACTAAGATTGTGGTGTTCAATCGGGAAGGTGGAAAGGAGAGTAGAGTATTTACTCTGTAAGATGAAATTATGGAGCAAGTGGACGAGCTGGTATATCTCGGTGGAATGTTTACTGCAGATGGACAATTGAGAGAGAGATTGGACGAAGGGTCTATGCTGGAAGGAAAGTGATTGGAAGTATGTAGACGATAATGAGAAATAAAAGCATGAGCCTAGCTGCGAAACGAGAAATCTATAATAGCGTATTTGTCCCGTCAGTACTGTATGGAAGTGAGACTGTATGTGAGTACTGTATGTCAAAAAATGGCAGGAAAGAAAAATGAATGCCGTGGGTATGAGATTCCTGAGAAGCGCATGTAGTAAAACGAGAAGGCACAAGATAAAGAATGAATCCATAATGACGGAGTGTGGCGAGGAAAAGACGATGATGGATAGATATAAAAGTAGTACATTATGTTGGATTGGTCACATTGAGGGATTAACGAAACAAATATATGTGGGTGAGGTTAGGGGAAAGGCCGGGCCTAGTATGCCGCGTAAAACTTGGGTGAATGTAGTATAATCAATGATAAAGGAAAGAAAGATAAGGAGTTTTAAAAACAAAAGGGCATGGCAGAGACTATGTATGAATCTTGCGGAAGCTAGGGAGGTATGCGGAGATAGGAAAGCATGAAGAAAAATTGTGAATGAAAAATAAATAAGAGGCAGGGATGGTTTTGCCTACCCTGCAAGGGAATGGCGTGAAGGTTAAGTTAAGTTAAGTCCTTTGCAATATAGTGTAACGTTACAGGAAACACAATTTAGTAATATCCACGGTACTTGAACCACATGCAACAACCAACGTCAACCGTCGACGCTATCTCCCCACACACGAAAAACAGCGACAGAAGCTGAAACATTAGCATTCAGATCTATACTCTCTAATAGCTACAACGGGTTGACTCTTGGGTCAAACTGTAACCTAGAAAATCGGTGCGCTATCCATAGATATTACGACACGCTCATATGGCCGTCACCTACAATGCGATTTAAGCCGTCGATCCAATACGGTGCTTGATATAAGCCGTTATGATCACAGTATCGGAGGAACATTGATGATACCTAGGCAAATACGCCAAAACCGCAACGTGTTACGTAGATTCCGTCATTATTGGCCTGTACCATCACCTCAGAAGCCTACATCATTCCACGTCCGGCAACTACAAGCGTGGTGGGCATCCTCGCCCATTACGGTATTGGAAATGAACATTCACAACTTGAAAATATTAACGGTACTGGAGTCTGCACGCTCTCTAAAACAAAAACCAAACAAAGGGACATTTAGATCGCAATAATCACACCGTTAGGATTATATAATCTCCCTTACATGAG
>JARFJB010002360.1:97500-175000 GCA_036346205.1 Vesta saturnalis
GGATTTGTGAATGGGCATAACGTCCACTACTATTGAGATCAGGATTTTCAGGCAGGTTGACTATCAACACAAATGGTCAATAAATGTTTGGGGCGGAATTATTGGTGAACATGTTAGTGGACCTTATTTTTTTAAGGGGTATGTGAATGGAGCTATGTATCTTCATTTTTTGCCAAACCATTTGCAAAATCTATGTGTAAATTCCGCACCCAGTAGGAATAAAACATACAGATGTACCCTTTAAAAGATATAACTTTTACGCCCAGTTTTGATTAATAACGGATAGTTTCGGATAAAGACGCATTTAATTAAAAAAACAGAGGGTTTCTGTATACGGAATGTATAATAAAATTGAGAGTAGCAAATAAGCTATCCCATGTCCATGAAAATATAGGGTGTTCTATTTGAAAATTTCGAGAAAATCTACGATTCTCGTTTTGGACCATGCTATATTCCGATATTCCGTGTAGCCATAACGGTAAAACAGACCATATACATAAAATAGCCTATTACAGATATTAATTAATTTCGTTTATTCTTGAAAGATACAGAGTGATCAACATATGTCCATTCACACAGAAATTGTCATATGTTTGAAAGCACTCGATATAAAATGCTGAAATTTAGTTGCGGTAATGTACGAAACAAGGAGAATTCAAATCTGGAATAATATATAGATTGTTCCATTATGTTTGTGTTGTCATGTACTTATGGGCCACCCTGTATTTGTGAAAATATTTTTAAAATGTGCAAGCATTTTAGTGCTTCATTTTAATATTTCTCTAATATAAATCATTTAGATGTAGGACCTGTATATATATATATATATATATATATATATATATATATATATATATATATATATATATATATATATATATATATATATATATATATATATATATATAGATTATAGAAATGTCATTATTTACTCCTACGGTCACAAAAATCACGTGTTTACCATAACTATATTTATTAATATCAATAGAATTAATTTTTGTGTTAAAGAATTTATCTTTTGGGTAACTAAATCATGTATTTTTTTATTCATATTTAAACGTTTCGGTCATAATTACAGTAAATTGTAATATCTTAATTAACTTGAAATGTAATTCTTAATTACTAAGGATACCACCATTTACTGAGAATAACTGTAATTGTTATCGAAAGATTTCAATTAAAATGTATATGAAAGAGAAATAAAGAAAATACACGTTTTAATTATCCAAAAGATAAGTATTTTAATTATGTGTGATAATATCGAAAGTTTACATATTCATAACTTTTATGTTACTTATGCATTATGATGTATTTTAATTTTACATATCTGTAATTTATGATAATTTTTGTACGTTCAATATTTTCTTGTCTTCTAAAATAAATGAAGTTTGGATTGTGATTAATGATGTTGTTTACGATCTTATTTGAACTATAAATAGCAATCATTTTTGTTAATTTTTGTTTTTGATTACACGTTAATACTAACCTTTTGTTATCACCGCAACCTCTCCACAGACTTTTGACAATCACAAGTTGCTTTTTATGGAAGGAGGAACCTCCATTGAAATCAGGAAGACCTTCCGCCTCACATAAGTGCACCTGAAAAAACGAGTTTTTAATTGTGTATTTTAGTTAATCACCACGAAAGTCACTCAGTATAAGGGACAAGCGCAAATACTAAGGACTAGGTGAAATTATGCATCTCATTGGAGATCAAATCCAAGAGCAATTAGTACTATATCTCTAGAAATGGAGTCAAATTTAAATTTATATTGCCTCAGTAGGCATACAATATTTTAATATTGTATGCCTACTGAGGCAACATTTTAGAGATTAATTATCATTTTAACAACATGAACAATAAATAAATATTTTTTTACACATAAATAAGCTTTTGACTTTAGGAAGTCTTATTCATATCACATGCGTACGGTAACAATAAAGATAAACTATACGGGGTGGTCCGTAAGTTATGGTCTAAAGTGAAATGTAAGATTCTCGGTCTCAAAATACTACGATCTAGTGTTAATTAAAATTTTCTCTTTCAGCTTCCCTATCTCTTCACTCCCTTTTTGGGTTTGTAGGGTTTTATTGGTTAGTACCACAACTGACGGACGACGAAGCGAAACAGCAATTCATATTCTAACAAGATGGTGTCCTTCCACATTGGCACACGGACGTCCGTGGATACCTCAATTGAATCCTGCCAGGTCGATGGATTGGCCGTGCAACACCCGCAGACAACACCTTCTGCACCTGACCTTACTGTGTGTGATTTCTTCCTGTGGGGTTAAGTCAAGGATAATGTTTACAATTCTTCACTTCCAGCGACGTTTGCGGAATTGAGAAGGCGCATTACTGCAGCTACTGACATCACACAAGAAGTACTAGAAAGGGTTTGGCGTGAATGGGATCACCGGCTGGACGTCTGCCGTACCACATGTGGTGCTCACATCGAGTGAATTTAGACTTCAGACTTCTCTTTTTCAAATGGTGGTTGAATCGTGCATTTATGTTAAGTGTATAAGTGAAGCTATATCGCTATGAAATCCGCCAATAATTTGTGGACACGATATATATATATATATATATATATATATATATATATATCCTCAATTTTTGGACTATTTAACGCATTTCTTTCCGAATTTATTGTGATAAAGTTCAAGTTATTTGTTAGCTACATTTGCACACACAGCTACCCCAACGGATGAAAGGGCCTGTTGTAAATAGATAACGCTTTAATCAATTTGTATATACAGGGTGTGGCATTAGTACGACAAAGCAAATTTGCGGCTAAACTGAGCACAGTAGAAAAAACAAAATTTGTTTGAATTGAAGCACACTACAACCTAAAAGTATTTTCATATATACAAAGTGTTCTCTAACAGCGGTACATTCTTATTTTAAATGTAAAGCAGCAGTTTTTATTGTGGATGTCATATCTACTATGAAAAGCAGCCACTTTCTATTAAACATGTCACACATGTAAACCTAACCGTTTTTATATGATTGCACTTCGAGATAAAAATTATCATTTTTTATCGTAGTTAAAAATTTTGAGCTTACTACCAAATCTATGATTATTTAATTTTTATATACGCTGTACTATCTTAATAGAAAACCCTGTATATTATTAAATTATTCGAAAGAAGATTTTCTCTATCTGTAACGGTTTTTGAAATATTTACAATTCTAAGATTCTTATTTTAATTATTAGTGGTATAATCAATATGCATCCTGTATAATATTAGGTATATTGACCAGAAATCAATCGTAACAGTTGCCATACTCAAATAAATGTTAAAATGTATTGACTTTTGTATTACTTATGTGAGAAAGAAAGTAATTTCATAAAAAAACTTGCAATAGATATAAAAATATAAATTCAATATGATACTCTCACAAAATCTTTAAGACAAATTGAACACTATGTTTACTTTTTCTTATTTGGTGAGGTAACTATCGTACCAATTTTTGTAAAAAGTCGTATTAGTCTAGAATTAATTAAATTAAAATTGTTTTAATATCCCAAAAACTATTTGCCAGCAATAAAACTTATCATAATAGCAGTAGCCATGAAAAAAGAAGAAGCGCATAAATAAAACTTAACAAATGCTGGTAAACGTATCATTAGCCGATGTTGTATTTATTTTGGTCGAAGCCAATCTGAATGTTTTATTAGCACAAGGACTTTATTGTAAGCGGTACCCTCAAAGAAGACGTGCATCACTAAGAAACTCTTGCAACTGTAACGAGCGGTTAACTCGTACTGGTCGAAGAAAATTATGTAAAATGCTAGAGCATAGTACGCGCACAGTTAGGCGCATATTATGGGAAAAGAGGTACCTCCCACACCACATAACAATGCACCAATTAATTAGTGAAGATGATAATCAACACCGATTAGAACTTTTTGACTGGGCGTTGTTAAAGTTGCAGGAAAGTAATGTTCACGAAGGAGTCAACATTTAAACCCCCACTTTATCCAACTTGTAGATCGCCAACATAGGTGGTCGTTACAAGTATGGGCGTGGGAACACTATGGCATTATGTTATAGGTCCCGTTTTCTCCGAAGGCATTATAAAAGGTAATGACAACTTAAATTTATTGCAAGGTATATTACCAGTGATATTAGCAGATGTTCTACAAAATGAGAGAAGCTATGTGGTTTCAGCAAGATGGGGCCCCATTCCACACTGGCCGTATTGTCCGGAATTATTTAGATGAAAGATCTGAGAATAAGTAGATCGGTCGATTTGGACTAGTTGCGTTTTCGACAGGATCTCCAGATCTAACGAAGCCTGACCTCTTCCTATGGAGTTATATGAAAGAGATTGTATCAAACGCCGCCAACCACTAAGGAGAACATGAAGGAGCGAATCCGTGAAGCATTCGCTATTACACCAGCAACGCTTAGCAATGTTGATAAATCTTTCACGCCAATCATTTTGAAATGTAGTGAAGCTAATGGTGATGTTTTTGAACATCTTTTATAATTATTTGAAATCATATTTTAATCTGCATTTGATGAAAACCAACCTTATACCACAATGAATTATAACTGCATTCGTATTAATTTCAATAGATCATTGTTGTTATGTTACTGTTTTCAGACTGGTCTAAATTTGATCAGTGTAAAGTGTAAATGTAGTGTACATAAATATAAATTTGCAATTAATGACAATATGTTAAATATAGGTCAGGTCCGTTTCAACCAATTAAATAATATATCGGATATAAACTGTATATAGAGTGTCACATCGATGATACAGTTATGAATTAATATGTAAATATAAAAATTGTAAATATTTCAAAAACCGTTGCAGATCGAGAAAATTTTCTTATTACAAAATTGTAGGTCGTTTAATTTACAATCTTCAATGAAAAATGTGAATACACCCATGTACCACACTGCTGATGATGATAGCGTAGCTATCGAAACACGTTCGGTGTTTTCTAATTTTGTGTAGTACATGGGTGTATTTTGTTTATTACAGATCCTGCCACAGTTCCAGTGTTCCAGCTAGTCGACCGCTGATGATGATAGCGTAGCTATCGAAACGCGTTCAGTGTTTTTCAATTTTGTGTGGTACGTGGGTGTATGTTGTTTGTTACAGATCCTGACACAGTTCCAGTGTTCCAGATTTTTCAAAAATGTGAATGTTTTAACTAATATTTTAAAAACGGTTAAGTTTAGCTATACGGCATGTTTAATAGAAAGTGGTTGTTTTTCAGAGTATAAACTAAATTCGCAGTAAAAACTATACCGTTCCATTTAAAATAAGAAAGATAGGTTATGTACCACTATTACGGAACACTCAGTATAAGCAACTTTTGTATAAAACATTTTTTCTACTGTGCAGAGTTTAGCCGAAACCAGATATACTGTAGTTAATCATTTTGTTTTGGTTTAAACTACTTTCATTATTCAACTCCCGTAAATATCAATTGAAGAGCAGTTGTCTGTTAGTTACGATTTTGGAGAACGGCATCAGGAGACTACTGATGGGCTTTCACCGAACCGATTGCTAGGAGTCAACCACAGGAAATCTACTTTTATTGTTACAAAGGAAGGGGGGAGGATTTGGAGTGGTCAATTTATGTATGTGCTTGTTCAGAATTAAGGTAAGTACTTCCGTACGTTTAATTTTTGTGTTGCTTACAATTTTAATAATGTGAATTTTTGTTTTATTTGTACTTGTTGAACGGATGAACACGCTTGTGTTTAAATTTTGCTTAGTAGGTTCAGATGTTTAGCTTAGTTTTATAAAGTGTATCCATCCGGGAATTCATTATATCGTGTTTTGTGTTATTTCTATTTTATTCTCAATTTGATATACAAATGTACGTATTGCCGAACTTGTCAGATTTTTTTGATCGGAGTTAATAAGAGTTATTTTGGTATTATGTAAAATTAAGATACAATAGAATATTTTGGGGAAACGAGACTTGTAAAAGCATCAATACAGTTCAATAAATAGATTTTACGAAATTGTTGATGTTTTTAACATGTATATCAATCCACTGATTGTTTATGTTTAGTTTATTCTAATATATGAATGGTGTTAGTGAACTGGGTGTTGTTTTTTTATAGTGTATAATATGGTAGTGGCCCCATTTATTTTTACTGCGTTATTAATTACGTTTGATCAAAGTTTAAAAGTTTAGATGATTTGTTTACATTCAAGTTACCGAATAGCCTGCTTATTATATAAGAATTTTGGATTTATGTAATTTTACAGTGACGACGTTCGATGATTTTCATTATTGTAGTAAGAGTTTAACGTAACAATTTGAGAGAGATTTCCTGATTTCCTCATTTTGGACATGGTTAATATAATTGCAATGGAAGATAAGTGTTAAGATTTAACGTAACGTAATTATAAAGTAAATAGATCGTTGACCGATCAACCAGCTTATTTGCACGTCATTGTTTTGCGAGTATTCGTAAAAATTTAAAAGATTTATAGGAACAAATTTAGCGGCTGTTGATTCTCTGATTACTTGAGTTTGCGACAAAAGGTAAACACGTTTTTTGTTTGTTTGGGAATTAAGCTGTGAATTTTTCAGCATTTAGGTTTTGTTTATATAATAATTAAATACTGTATTAAACAGCTTAAGATTCTATTTAAGTGCAGATATTTTTGAAGTAGAATTTAAAAACCAGCATATGTCCAATTGTTGATTATCGAGCTCCATTGAAGGCAACTTTGAAACAGCAACAACTACTACCTCCTGCTTCTAGTGAACTACGAATTCTACGAAACATACATTTACCGTCGACTTTTCGGTGACATCGTAGACTCAAAAGATATCCTCTTAACACTCTGCAACGATCCCCGAGACAGATTTCTCTGCAATAAACCATACCTACGTTTAATTAGATTAACACTAGAGCAAGGTCAAGGCTACCTACTGCCCCTCACTGTCCCTACATGGTATTGCATTGTAACGAGCATGGCTAAAAAACAATACGCTTAAATAAACGCATCAGGTCAAATTGTGACTGGTTCAAAGCCAATTATATTCGTTATTCTAAAAATAGAATTAAGGTGTATTACGAACGCACAATTCGAGGTGGGTATGTTGACAGGAAGACTAAAACCAATTAAACATTACAGTGATCTGACGTTAACCCAAGGCAATGACCTTGACGCCAAAATTTTTCAAATTTATGTAGCTTAAAGTTGGGTTAGAATCAATTAAAAGCCCTTTTATTTGTTTATTATAAAACAACTTCGTGCTAGCAAACATTAATTTTGCATCTACTACATGGTTTAATGTTGTTTGACCAACGAACACTTCTTTTTTTATTTTGCTTTCATTTTCAGTTTAAAGAATTTGAAGGTTATATCGGTACAGTTCTACTACAAGACACCGAGCTATCCTTAAGCAAAGTACAGTCGGATTCAAACAAGTACGAGGTCAACTGCAGCTTCAAATGCTACGTTACTAAAACGCTGCACGAATGCCCTTAAAGATCGTGGTGGAAATAAGGTTATTGTTTGGGAAATAGTAACATCTGAAGGATCATTGAATTAGAAAATATCTACATAGAAAAAAGCCAACTGAACCTGAAAGGGGTTAGGGTTTTGTTTAAAATAAGGTTTTATTGCCTAAGGTCTCTCCAGCAAGAGAAGTGTATTAGGTCTAACGTACAACACTGATACATGGCCAAGGCCACCTAGCACTTACAAATCCTTCTTCATTGCCCCTAAGTGAGATTAACTTGTAGCAACCTTTAAGAGATATGTAATATTTTAACCTTTTTGTGCATTGGTTAGGATTTTACTAATTGCTGTGACTCAGTACTATTAAGCCACCGTAAGAGATCCGCGAACGATCTCATCTAGGAATGAAGTCAGGTTCTCAGTGAAAAAGGTTTAAATAGCGGACTCAAATAGAGGCAAACCAACCTAAATTGTAGAACTCTCGCCTACTACCTCAAAAGTTACTGAGACTGGCAGTTTGGCCTAGTTTCTGGAGCTGCACTTGAACTATACAAGTCTTACCTTCTACCTTGCAGGCCAATGAGACTGACGGTCTGATTCAAATGCCACCAGTTCTGGGAGTAGGCAGTTTGAAACTCAGAACCACAGTTAAACCTACGTATGCGGACCGTAATTTTTAATACACTCTTTTCAAATATTCGAGCATCGGCTGCGAGTGATATTGCCAACTACCACTATTTAGTGGAGACACTTCCGAGGACCCAACCGTGTTTTTTGACTACATTAAAAAATGGTTGAACGAGAAACAGACAGTGTCGCACGAGTCAGCCGCCTGTAACCCAAGAAAAACAAGCACACGGAGACCCCGAAGAATCTGCTCGCCCAATCCACTCCGTGCCCCATATCGGAGCTCATAGATCTTGTAGAGTAGTACAATCAGTGTCTCAAAGCCAACCAACAGCAGACACCCAGCACCAACAGGACTGAATCGCAGCTGCCTTGCTGGCACCTCCGCAAGGTCGAGACTTCAACCGAAGGTTAACCTCCGGTTTGGTAACACCTAGATACCATATCTGCGCCTTATCGCACCCGTCATCCGCGGTCAACCGTGGCTATACGGGTTTCCGGTTGAGTTGGTGCCCAGCTAGTTTAGCTACTAAAGGACTGTCAGGCTGTCAACCCCAGAAAGCCTTCAACTATATCTGCCTGCCACAATATCCGGCTCCACTAGACTACATCCTTCCGCCTACCATGATATAAGTACTCTCCGGCAAAGAAACAGCTGATCGTTAACAAAGTAGGGCCTATGATGGACAAAGACGTGATCGAACGTAACACTTCCAACTGCGGTTCCCTACAGTAATCGCAGAAAACCGTGATTCTGCATATTATCGACGTTAGATTTGAAATTAGGTTACTGGACGGTGCCTCTTGCAGAAAAATCACGGCAACTAATCGCCTGCGTTACACCTGAAAGGACCACCTACGTGAGTAGGTATTGGTGCCATAGCATACTTCAACAATTGGACAGATCCCCTCCCGCATGGTCTACATCATCAGATCCTGACATAACACATCGCCAAGTTCCAATTAGTCGATGCATCAATTGAGCACATAGACCACTACATCACTGCGAACGAAAACGCGCCAAAGCTTCAAGACCTGTAAGCAGCCGAAGATCAAGAAGCAGATTCTAAACTTCTTAGACTCAGCAGTTGGGTGAGAGAGTACATAACCGATTGTGCTACGCTTGCTGCTGCGCTGCATGAGGTGTACGGCGAAGGCAAGCGCGTCCTTCCAGTAACTTAAAAGTGTCCTGGCCCAGCCACTTCACCTCTGTCGGATCGATTTTGCTATTCTATTTAAACCACAGGTTTAAGCAAGTAGAAAGGGGGTAGCCGCCGCTTCATCATCGGGTATGCTAGTGATAAACTGTCCTCCATTGAGCAGTAATATTAGTGGCCAAAAAGTACCGACCATATCTGGAGGACCGGTGCTGCACTCTAAAGACGTAAAGCCGCGCATTTCTGTGGTTGCATCGCACGAAGGATTCACGGAGCAAACTCACACGTTGGACCTTATTGCGGCAGGAGATTAGTATAGATGTGGTCCACGGCCCCAATCTGTCAGCCAGCCAGCCGCTAACCCCGTAGAAAGACGTAATCAAAGGGTTAAGGCCGTAAGCCGAACACCTAGGGCAAATTTCTGCCTACAGTGGTGGTCAACTTTAGGACTAAGAAAAATGAGGGAATGGCACAGTACACGTCTAATCGGCCGTTGCAAACCAAGTTGTAGCCCACGAAGAGCTCGCGTAGCTCTGCGCACACGTTGCACACCCTTATGGAATATTTGAGCATCGACCGCGATCGATACTGTTAACTTTATTGACATACACTACTTGTGTATATGTATATCTACATTTTTTGTGAGACTATTCTCAACTATGTTCATTGTACGGACTGGTAAATTTATCGGACTTCTACTTATCTTGTTAGCTTTAGGACTTGCACACGTTGCACGTTGTAGGCGCCCGAGGTCACGATGCTTACCGTGTGTTGTTATCACATTATTATTAATTGTAAATTGTGTGGTTAACATTTTGCCTTTGTAAATTTTCATTTCTGAACGATTAAACTTTGTTATTGTTATTTATTATCAGCTCTTGTGCGCCACAAGGGATGGGTAGTATTGTGTGTTACCGCGTGTGCGTTACAATACTGCCGCCGGGTACTACCACATGTACATATTACGGTTATGTTGTAAAGCCTACACCATAATATTAGCGGTTGCCTACACTTTCAAGACAAACCATCGCACTAATTTTGATCCCATTTGTCATCTAGGAATATGCTGCATTTTATTCGTATCTCTTTTAATTTTTCATCTCGACGATACCTTAAACAAACTGCTTGCGTCTTAAACCTCTACGACCTTTATTTATAAGATCGAAACCTTAGTAACGTTTATTGTTCTTCTCCTCTTGGGTAGGTTTTTACTATACCGTTCACCCTTTTTGCACCAACCTTGAACACTACTTTTATAACTTGTTGCGTCAGATAGTGTGTCCCAAACTGCGTTAAATAAGTAGTTCAGGTAATCTTTATATTGAAATTTGGCGACTTGAGGTGCAAGATCTTTTACAGTTATAGTTTCTGTTCTGACTTATAATTAATAAGTAGTCTGTAGCTGTAGCAAAAAATATTTCAATGCATTTCAAATTAACGGTTAGTGAGAGCTTTTATCGCTTACAGTTTGTTAGTAAGGCGCACATAATCTGTACGGAGAACGAACAGATCAGTGCAGGCGACGCATCTACTAGTCGTTTCTTTAATTCAGACATTGTATTAAATGTAAAAGTTTCTTTATATTCAACATATTGATATGTACCTAAGATGTTTGTATTAAAATCACCAAAAAACATTATACAAGAACCAGAAATTAACCAATCACTTGATTATTGGTTACTTATTTTAACCTTAACTTTCACGCCATTCCCTTGCGGGGTAGGCAAAACAATCCCTGCCTCTTATTTATTTTTCATTCACAATGCTTTCCTATATCCGCATGCCTCCCTAGCTTCCGCAAGATTCATACATTGTCTCTGACATGCCCGTTTAAAACTCCTTGTCTTTCTTTCCTTTGTCATACATTCTACTACATTCAGCCAAGTTTTACGCGGCCTACCAGGTCCGGCCTTTCCTCTAACCTCACCCACATATATTTGTTTCGTTAATATTGGCTTGTTCATTCTCTCAATGTGACCAAACCAACGTAATGTACTACTTTTATATCTATCCATCATCGTCTTTTCCTCACCACACTCCGTCATTATGCATTCATTTTTTATTTTGTCTCGTTTTACCACATGCCCTTCTCAGGAATCCCATACCCACGGCATTTATTTTTCTTTCGTGCTTTTTTTTGACATACCCATGTCTCACTTCCGTACAGTACTGACGGGATGAACACACCATTATGGATTGCTCGTTTCGCAGCTAGGCTCATGGTTTCATTTCTCATTATCGTACACATACTCCAATCACTTTTCTTCCAGCATTGGCCCTTCGTTCAATCTCGCCCTCTATTGTACCATCTATAGTGAACATTCTACCGAGATATACCAGCTCGTCCACTTTCTCCACAATTTCATCTTGCAGAGTAAATACTCTTCTCTCCTTTCCACCTTCCCTATTGAACACCACAATATTAGTTTTGTTCACGTTTACCGTTAGGTCTATTCTCTCACAGACTGTATCAAACTTCCTCAGAGCGGTTTGTAGCTCATCGGCACTGTCACTTAATACGACTGTCATCTGCATACACCAGAAGTCACACATTTACGTCACCAACCATTACACCATTTGTATCGGTACATGCTTGTCTAATACATTTTCCATGTGTACATTGAACAACCACGAGGACATCACACAGCCTTGTCGCACTCCTTGCTCAGTATTGAAGTATTAACTCACACCTCCTCTCACCCTAACACTTCTCCCTATTCATTCTGTCGTATGCTTCCTCCAGATCTACAAACGCACAGTACAACTTCCTTTTTACCCTTAAACACTTTTCGATCACCTGCCGGAGAGCAACCTTGTTCCCCTTACTCTTATACAGTGGTACAATGATCGCACTCTTCCAATCCCTTGGAACTTTTAGACACATAAATCATATATTGAATAATGCACACAATCTTCGTATGAGCTTTTCAGTACCATACTTTAGCATTTCAGCAGTGGTTTCATCTACACCTGCTCTCTTGCCGTTTTTCAACCTTCCTACCTTTTTCTCCAACTCATTTATCCCAATATCCTTCTCAGTTTCATTCATCATTCCTTCTATATTCTCCTTATTCAAACCTTCAGTCTTACTTTCCTCACTACTGTACAGCTTTCCGAAATATTCTTGCCAGCATTTCCTCAGTTCATAATCGTGCCATACTATATCGCTGCTAATATTGATTACTCCTGCAGCGTTCTGTCTTGGGCCACGTTTTGTATTTTTGACCCATTTCCAGAAGAGTTTTTTGTTTCCCTCAAAATCATTCTGGATTTTCTCTCCTTCCACAGCCATCACTTCCTTTTTTCGATTCTTTGTTTCTTAATCTGTACACCACATACAATCGTTTCTTCTCAATCATTATTTGTAGCAATCATTGCCATGTACGCATTTTTTTTCTTGCGTACTGACTTTTTTAACGATTCATTCCACTAAGCACATTTTTTCTGACTACCTACAGTCGCTCTTCCACATATTCGCACGGCATGACAACATGGTTTTTCAAGCTTATCCATGCACTTTCTACGTCAGTGTCTTATTTGTTCGTTCCACATTGTCTCATTCACATTCAACTCTTTACTCACAGCATCTGCCTATTTCATTCTCGCACCATTATCCACTAGTTTGCCAACCCTAATTCTAGACGTTCACACTACGTTTGCTTTCCTTCTCCAGACCCACTTTTGTCCTAAACATACTCTCGATATAACCAAAAAGTGGTCCGATCCACACTACGATTCGCGCATTACTATTGTGTCGTTTACCAGGTTTCTAAGCCGTTCATCATACACTATCAAGTTATATCATACTTTTAGATTCACCTCTTTGCCATGTATACCTATGCACATTTTTATTTTTAAACCAGGTATTGGATACAAACAGGCTTCTCTCCACACAGATGTTCAGCAGCTGTTCACCATTCTCATTGACTCTTTGGTCTCCGAACTAGCCTAGAACGCGTTCAATATGTTCTCTCTGTATACCCACCCATCCGTTCATATCCCCCACTATCATCACTCTTTCGTTTGGCTTACACACGTTCAACACGTTCTCTTCTTCATTCCAGAAGTTCTCACGCCACTGGCCTCATTCTTCATTCACCGATGCATAGCATGCAATAAGAAAAATTCTTCGAAACTCCACTTCCATTCTAACGCATATTACCCGGGGAGATACCAATTCGTAATGTTTAACACATCTTTTCGCTCTTTCACTTACGATCACCCCAACTCCTTTTGCGCCATGCACTTCAGTCTCAACTCCGACCATAGTGCTAGGCTGCCAACCTCCATCTCCACAGCATCCTTTCCTTTGCGTTTTGTCTCCGATACACATAGAATACCAAGGTGTCTTTCGTACATTTCATTCGCAATTTCAAATTCTTTATCATGCATACCTCTAACATTCCACGTAATGACTCGCCGTTCATTCCGTGCATAGTCGTCAGCAACGAGGCCTGTCTGTTTCGACCTTGACCGCCCCTTGTACCCAGGTCGATCCCAGGCAATTGCATTGTTCTCTTGAGTGCTGCCATAGCGAGCAGACCGGTTACTGGCCAAATCGTGATATTAAATACGCCACATTTGTGTCAAACTGCCGTAAATTATAATAGATAATCTCCAGGTAAAGACTAAACACAATAAGAAAATTAATCAAAGTATAATTACTTACATTAGCAGAAACATTTCAATGCATCTAATATTAATGGTTACAGAGAGCTTTCGTCACACACACTTTGTTAGTAAGACGCGCACAGTTTGTACGGAGGACGACGAAGACTACCAAATGAAGCATTTACTTATCGTTGATTCAATTCAGACATTGTATTAATCTAAGAACATCTTTATATTCAAAATGTCGAAATTTGAGATGTTTTTATTAATATCTCCAAAGAACAAAATATAACTAGGAATGCGTTCATTTAATTCTTAGATAATGATTTTGTTTTTAACTAGGTCACACTTTCACGAGTTTACTATTATTAAGATTATGCCGGGTGCTGATGCAACTTGCAGTACACCTCCTGTAATTCAAGTCATAAATATGTGTGAGCGGAGTATTAAATTGGTGCATACTCAAGCTACCATTACGACTTCACTAGATCAATTATTTATACAAAACTTCCCGTAAGAGTAATTAATTATAAAGAACAAAGTAAATAAAGTAATGAAATAAAAAATTAAAGATAGGTAACTTGATCGATATATTTTTAAAAGATGTATAGGCTTCGTAGAAAACCCTTATTTAATATTGACACAAAACGAAGAAAAAGAAGGCATCCATGTTTATTGTACCCCCGGGTGCGTCTTGGGGAAACCGATACGACCTTCACGCAGCTTTGTTCGTCGTTTAGTTTCCTTAAAAAGCAAAGCGATATTGTTTCTTCGCTTTATATCTAAACAATTTGCAACATTTACTAAATTACATTTCCTTTTTTTCCCTCTTGAATACTTGTAAGGAAATTCATATTATCATTCTATCTTATTCTGTTTTATTGTATCATAATATAAAATTTACATACCATACCAAAATCACCTTCGCCTAGTTTTTCTAATAACCTAAGCTTATGGCGTGGGAAATCTAATAATTGTGCGACCCCTTCCAAAGGCGGTCCCTCAGGTAATTTAATGGGTGTAAATCGTCCAGGCGTAAAATGTTGCTCCCTTCGTTCATTCTGAAAAGAAAAATATGTTTTATTAAAGATATTTATAAAAAGGGCTTATTAAAGATGAATATGGTTGTCATAGTAGATCGCATAAAAGAAAAACTTGGAATGCTTTTAAAAAATCAATATTATGTATATCGGAAATATAAAAAAGAACGTGAATAAATGGAACTTGACAAGTATTATCTTTAATACCCACTTACGGTACATCAAAATTTGCCCCATTTAACTGAGGATGTTTTTATAAGCACGCAAAAATTTTGTTTTTCTCCTTTGAACGACGTTTTTTTTGAAAGACAACTTAATTCTAACATCTAAAGGAAAAACAAATACCATTACATTAATAATGTTCATAACAGCATTGTTCATGTATGAAAGTACATTGATTTTTATTAAAATGTGAACGTTACTGCTTGTATTTATCTGTTTCAAACAAAATGACGGTATTAAAAGTACAAAGACAAACGGTGCTCTACGGTTTCCTTTAGCGTTAAAATGTTCTGTCTGTTTTTGTAAAGAGACTACTAATAAACATTGCATTATTAAACATGTCCTGTTACGTCCTATAATTAATTACTCCAGTGGATAAATATACTCAAAAGGAAGTGCAAGTGAAAAATCAACTTGAGCCTTTTATTATTTCTTATGTTATGGCTACGCAATGTTCAGATGGACAGTAATCCTCTGTAAAGCTTATTTTAACTAAATTATGTGTTGTCCGATCTATCTGTACCGCCTTATAATAGTGGCGTACATTGCATTTAGTTAACAAAAGTGCATATATGCATAGCGCATGTGTGTATTACGTGCATATGTGCATACCTGCATTCGTGCATACGTGCATAGGTGCTTACGTGCACATGTGCATGCGTATATACGTGTATACGTGCATACGTGCATACGTGCATACGTGCATACGTGCATACGTGCATACGTGCATACGTGCATACGTGCATACGTGCATACGTGCATACGTACATACGTGCATACGTGCATACGTGCATACGTGCATACGTGCATACGTGCATACGTGCATACGTGCACAGGTGCATACGTGCATACGTGCATACGTGCATACGTGCATTGGTAAATACGTGCATACGTGCATACGTGCCTACGTGCCTACGTGAATAAATGCATACGTAAATACGTGCATACGTGCATACGTGCATACGTGCATAGTGCATACGTGCATACGTGCATACGTGCATACGTGCATACGTGCATACGTGCATACGTGCATACGTGCATACGTGCATACGTGCACAGGTACATACGTGCATACGTGCATTGGTACATACGTGCATACGTGCATACGTGCCTACGTGCATAAATGCATACGTACATACGTGCATACGTGCATACGTGCATACGTGCATACGTGCATACGTGCTTACGTGCATACGTGCATATGCGTACGTGCATACGTGCAGATCATTTTTTATGACGTAGTATCAATAAGAAGTAACTTTTAATCAATACTTTAGATTTTAGAATACCATGATAGCGTAATTTTGCGTAAGTTGCATTTGAACGCAGCAACAAGTCGAACTTGTTTAGCGAAAG
Organism: Vesta saturnalis; assembly: GCA_036346205.1. Classification (NCBI taxonomy): domain Eukaryota; kingdom Metazoa; phylum Arthropoda; class Insecta; order Coleoptera; family Lampyridae; genus Vesta; species Vesta saturnalis. Next base: position 113,969 of record JARFJB010002360.1, read on the forward strand.
CAGGGTTGTTCATACTTTAGTTAAAGTTAAGTGCCGGCTAACTATTCCCGGTGTTAGCTAAGGTGTATTTTACCTGTGGTACTAAAAGCTAAATTGTGTCTGGGCTGTGATTTGAGTCAATGCTAAGTGTATTTGGGCAAAATGGTTCAGGTTTTATCTAAAAGGGATATGTTTCGTGCTCTAGCTTTTGGAGTGAGCATATTGTTATAGAAACGCGCGACGGACCATCCATCTGAAATGTTAGATATATGAACCGTTGTTAGTCAAAATGTCTTGGTTAGTGTATAAAAACACTACAAAAGATAAAAACAGAGACTGATATGCGGTGTAAGTCTCTAATAACTTATGATATGGTAACGTCTTAGGTTATATAACATTTAGATCGATATCAATATACGGTTCTTGTTTATTTGCAGAATGCGACAATTGTCTTGCACCACAATCTATTTTCATTAATTGAAAGCAATGGTTTACATAATGTTTAGTTAAAAAACCTGCATACCCGTATAGAGCATACGTGTATAAATGCATACGTGTACACTAGTATACGCGCAAAAGTGCATTCATTCGTGCATACGTGTATACGTGAATACTTATATACGTGCTACGAGAATACATGTATACATGTATATGTGCATACGTGCACACAGAATACGAGCATAGGTGCATTCTTGTATACGTACGTACGTGTAAATGCGCTTGCGTACATACGTTCATACATGTATACGTACATACTTGCATATGTGCACATGTGCATACGTGTATCCGTGCATACGCGCATACTGTCATGCTTGCATACGTGCATTAGCACATAAGTGCATACGTGCATGGATACATAGTGCATTCCTGCCATCACTCATTTGTGTATACACACGCACGTGGACATGTGCAAATGTGTACATACGTGTACACAAGTATACACGCGTACGTAGATGCGCGCATACGTGTACATATGCGCAAAAGTATACATAAATGTACACAAGTATACACGCATAAGTGTGTAAGTGCATTCGTGCATACGTACATATGCGCAAGTGTATGAATAAATACACACGTGCTTACTTTCACTCGTGCATTCGTGCATAACTGCATAATTATGTACGTGTTTGCGGGCTTGAGCGCATAAGTATATATACATATATATATATATATATATATATATATATATATATATATATATATATATATATATATATATATATATATATATATATATATATATATATATATATATATATATATATATATATATATATATATATATATATATATATATATATATATATATATGAACACAATCATATGTGCATTCTTACATACGTGCACACACGCATAGTGCATGTACGCAAAAGTGTCCATACGTGTATATGCGGAAACGTGCATACATCTGGTGTTGTTCAAGTCCTAGCTAAAGTGCATCTCAGCTAAAAAGTTTGGGTCTACGCTAAGTATTAGTCGGCTAAGTAATTTGTGCGTTAATGACTTGAGTGAATTCATATGTTATATATAATTTTTTTCCCAAGCACTTGCTTACTCTCAGATTCGAACTTGGTACCGTTCACTTACTAGTTTGAGACCTTTCCCGCTGAGCTACTGAGTAATCCAATATATATATATATATATATATATATATATATATATATTAAATCTTTTCGTGGTTGCGCAGAAGTTTATTGCGCATGTTGCGCCGTAACTTCTTCTTGCGCAGCTTAAGCTCTTCGCGCGTTATTGGAATCCATAGGGGTTTCATTTCTACACTAGCTTATTGGATTTTCTGCTAGTGCGATTTATGTGGCTTCTTCGAGTTTCAGACGAGTTGTGTGTTCATCCTTTGCCGCTGTCTGTATCTTATCCCATTGGATGCGGTGGTCTTCGTTCCAGACATGTTCGGCGATTCTTGATCTTTCTGTTTCGCCCTTGCGGACGTTGTTATTATGTTCATGCGTTCTCACTTTGAGTGGTCTACTGCTCTCTCCTATGTATGCTCTGCCGCATTTGCATGGTAGATTGTATACACATTTCTTGGAATTCTGAACTTCCTTGTATGGTTTGGTTTTGGTTAGTATTCCTCTGAGCGTTCTGGTCGATTTGAAGGTAGTGCGTATCTTTTTTTTCACATCCTTGGTTTCTCTGTGAATTCGGATATCGCTTGATCTTCAAAGTTTTTCTATATATATATATATATATATATATATATATATATATATATATATATATATATATATATATATATACAGGGTGATTCTTTGGGAGTTCTAATTAGACGTTTTAGAGAAATTTGACATAATTAAAATCTGAAAATTTGGTGTATGGGGTTTTCGGATATGCTCAGTTGATCTAAAATATTTAGTCTTCTACCACTTCCGGTTATACCGGAAGTTGGCTAAAACTTACTTATTTTAAATAGAACACCCTGTATATCATTACGTATTTCGATAAAGCTACCTTTCAGGATTCTCTCAATACACGGTTTTGCTACCTTATACCGAGTGTTTTACAAGATATAACCAATTTTAATACGAAACAGTGTCCGGGAAACAATCTGGTTGGTAAAAATGTCTTTAGTATCATCTATTTTAATAAAACTTTAAGATTTTGTGGATAAAATAATTTTTAATGTACGAAGTGGTTCAAAACGCGTACTAAAACATTTCTCAACGTTCTTAAATGGATCACCCTGTATTTTACAACGTTATTAGAAAGAGCTTTAACTGTTCTTTAAGTTTTATTAACCACTCCCTATACCTAAATCGAGCCGTTATTGGGCTATTTAGCTTTTAATGTATGTAATAATGATTTGTATTATGATTTTGATTATTATTGTATAGTGTGCCGTGAAAATTTTAGTTGACAATTCCCAGTTTGTGTCTAAAATTCCTATTGTAGAAAGTTTAAGATTTAAAGTATAGTTAAGGATAATGGCCAGATCAGGATACACTAATGAAGATTTGATTAGTTTATTACTAATTCACGGAGAATGCCACAAAATCGCATTTTGCAGAACGATACCCTGACTTACCTCCTCCAACTAATAAAACCATTGATGCCGTTATGAATAATTTGCAAGAATATGGATCATTTAGAGCACAAACTATTAGAGATAAGCCGATAGTCAATAATGAAGATAATGAGGTAAACGTTTTGGCATTTTTAACTGCATATCCGAATGCTTCCATAAGAGGTGTAATGCGTCATTTGCGATTGTCATTTTCAACAACTCAAAGAGTTTTAAAAAACATAAGTGGAGACCTTGTTCCTACACCACTGTACATTCCCTAAGTAATACAGATTTAGAAAAAAGGAGTAATTTTTGTGAATGGCTTATTATGCAGAAAGATGGCGATGAAGATTTTTAAGTAGTATCATTTGGGTTGACGAGGTAAAATTTACGAATAATGGCATGTTCAAAAGGCATAATTGTCACTACTGGACAACCAAAAATCCCCATCTAAAAAGGGCAAGAGCATTTCAAGAAAGATGGTCCTTTAACGTGTTTTGTGCAGTGAAAGGTAGGTAGACATAAAATTTAAAATAGGGTGAAAGGCAGGTGCTTAAATCCTAGATCTTTGTCTTTAGTCTTTTGAAAATTGTTTAAGGTGATCCACTTCTACGACGGAAACCTTACTGGACAACGGTATTTGGAAATTTTAAAAAATGTGGTTCAACCAAATTTGGTCAATTTACCAGCGATAGAGAGAAATCAAGCATGGTACCAACAAGACGGCGCGAACCCTCACAGTACCAGAGCCGTTGGCCGATGTCTGGACGAAATGTTTGATGGAAGGTGGATAGCAAATAAAGGTCCATATATGTGGCCTCCACGTTCTCCTGATTTCACCCCCTTAGACTTTTTCATTTGGGGATCTATAAAAAATAGAGTTTACGAGAATCCTGTAACAACCAAACAAGACACTATATAAAGGGTTCGGAGTGCATTTGCGTCACTAACACCAGTGCAGATTAGACAGGCAACAATGACTTCCATACTTCAAAGAGCTAATAAATGTTTGCAGCAACAAGCAGGTGTTTTTGAGAATTTACTTTAAATGTTAAATTTGATTTTATACATATTTTTTTTAATTTTACATTTTGATTTCTTTGATGTTTTAATGTAATATTTTGTGCTATAAAACTAAATACCCCAATAAAGGTTCAATTTAGGTATAGGGAGTGGTGAATGAAACTTAAAGAACAGTTAAAGCTCTTTCTAATAACGTTATAAAATACAGGGTGATCCATTTAAGAAAGTTTCCCTTTTTATTATTTATAAATATATAGTGTGTCAAATCAGACACTGTTTCGTATTAAAATTGGTCATATCTCGTAAAGCACTCGGTATAAGGTAGCAAAACCCTATATTATGAAAATCCTCAAAAGCAGCTCTAACGAAATACGTAATAATATACAGGGTGTTCTATTTAAAATAAGGAAGTTTTAGCCAACTTCCGGTATAACGGGAAGTGGTCGAAGACTCTAAATATTTTAGATCAACGGGTATCCGAAAACATCATACCCCAAATTTTCAGATTTTAACTATGTCAAATTTCTCTAAAACGTCTAATTAGAACTCACAAAGAATCACCCTATATATATATATATATATATATATATATATATATATATATATATATATATATATATATATATATATATATATATACATCATGCAATCATTATTGCGTCCGTACGTAATTCCTTAATTTGGCGTCACCTAGAACAAGACGTATTCTCTGATATTTTATTGAAGTATATAGGTCAGCATTTTTTCTAAGTTCTATGGTCTATTCCATATGTTTCTAGCTTTTTTTTTACTATATACATAATTTTTGTACGTTTGACAATCATTCTGGAACCCGTACATTAAAGTACTGCACTAAAAATCATTACGGCGTCTTGCTGTGTTGCATGCCCTCTTAATGTAACAAAGCAATCATTTTGGCATCTCGGATTAGAATATACATAATGTTGTTGTTGCAAACATTTAGGCGTCAATATATTTTATATTAACAGATTGTGAGCAACCAGTTTGACGTCTGCTTTCATATTATCCAAAAATTTTATGAATGTTTCATTTTGGCGTCTTAGTTTAAAATATACACAATGTTCTTGTTGCGAACATATTGGCGTCTACATATTGCAATTAATACTTTATGTGCAATCAGTTTTAGGTCTGCTTTCATCTAATTCGAAAAATATATGTTCTATCACCAAAGAACTAGCCGATCATTTTGACGTCTTTGTTAAAGATATACATATTGTTATTATTACAGCATATGAGCGTCAAGGTCTATTCATATATGTTTAAATAAAATCAATACAATACTTATGTTATTTAAATAGCTCCCAATGTAGAAGAGATACATTTATCAAGTAAGGGTAAAGTACAGGAAAGCAGTGAATAATGAGTGCGTACTAGAATTTTGAGTTTGGTACAATCAGCCTATTTCAACCACTTTAATTATCAGCCAAACAATTTGATGAATTTATTTTCTCCACTTTTTTAGTTATTTAAAAATTATAATATCTTCATCACCATTCAATCCAAGGAAAGTCCCTGGTTCGAACCTGTTTTAGGCGTGGATGTTTGTTAAGGTGTCGCTAAAAAAGATCTCCGACAATTGGTCACGCGAAAAATTGTCGCGCACATTTGAGCGTGCCTCAAAATATCGCCAGCGAATGGTGGCACTAAAAATTTAAATTTTGTTAACAATTATCTAAATACCAGACTGGAACACTGCGACGCGGCGTTGATTTCACTCAGTACACTCTAAATTTGAAGGTGAGTGTATAGATCGTTTGGATCGACGACACCAGAGACGACAACCGCAGTTTTCAAGAAATCTTTGGAATTGTTTTGAATTCATAGAGGAAGTCATACCATATACAAATTATTCTGCAGAAGGATGGCACAATAGTGTCTCATCTATATTAAATGCAGCACATCTAAATTTGTAGAAATTTAACAATTCGTTAAAGAAAGAGGAAAGTTTACATTGTTTGAAAATTAAACACTACATAGCTGGAAACGAACAGCCACTCAAAAAAAATTTGTAAAGATACGTCGCAGCGACAGAAAACTATTTGTCAATAATATGCCAATCATCCACATTAGGAGTATTTAAGGGCGGTTGCTCATAACTTCGAGTTACAAATATAAAAAGCAGAAAAGCAAGAACCAACAAAAAAAAAAAATAAAAAAATAATAAAATATGAAAACATAAAAAAAAAACTTTTAAGCATGGCAGTTATTAACTTCCAGTCCTAAGCCTGGATAAAATGTGGAGGAATGTTTAATAGTTATATTTTTCTTTTTTTTTTATGATTGTGGACCTGAACAGTCTAAATAAGGCCTATCGTGCTAAAGCACTCAGGAACACTTAGGAGGATGGACAGAGGGATAATAATTGCCAATAGATGCCTATGAACAGCTACCTTAAATTTTCTCATATCATAAGTGAGAGGCAAACAGGAACTAGGGAGATCATTCCAGAGTTTAGAAGCCGTGTAGAAAAATGTGTATTGCGCCGTTTGGTACGACAAGTGGAGATTTGTACTACATACTGATGATGTGAATGAGCGAACCGAGTGTTTCTCGCAAAGATAGCCGGAGATGGTATCAAAGAATGTAATTCACCAGCACAATAGCCGTTGTAATAACGATAATACAAAGAAAGAACTGAAACCATCCTTCTATGCTCAAGGGACTGTATGTGAGAAGTTAAGGAGGGGTCATTTATAAGCCTAATCGCTCTCTTTTGAATACGATCAACGAAATCGAGAGCGTATTGGGGAGCACTAACCCAAAGGTGAGAATTGCATTCCAGATGAGGCCGAATTTGGGCCTTATACAGCAGAAGGAGTTGTCGAGAGGTAAAGTACTGCTTAGATCTGTACAAAAGCCTATTTTACGAGCAGCTGTTTTGGTAGCTGACAGAAGATGGTCAACCCATGAGAGATTTGAAGATACAGTCATACCCAACAGAGTAATAGAGTCGGAAAACTTAAGAACTGATTTGACATAGAAGGTGGATTATCACTATGAGTAGACTGAGATGAACTACAGTGGAGAGTGCTATCGTCAGCAAAGCAATGGATGGAGTTAGTTGTTGAAGAAATAAGGTCGTTTATGTACAGCAGAAAAAGTGTAGGCGCTATAACGGATCCCTGTGGTACGCCCGCGTTAATGCTAACTTCTTTTGAAAAAAAGCCATCAACTACGACACGTATTCGTCTTTTATCAAGGAAACTAGAAATCCAGTTGATGAGCGTATCATTTAACCCAAACGAGGTGAGTTTGGCAAGTAAACACTTATGCCAAACTTGGTCAAATGCCTTTGAGATATCTAAAGCGACTACAACTGTTTCACCAGACTGCTCTACTGTATTGCTCCAAACTTGGGTCACATATGAAAGAAGATCGCCTGTTTAACGACTTTGGCTAAACCCATATTGGTGGTCACTAAGGAGTTTGTTAGTTTCAAGGAACGTGAGTAGTTGCTGATTGATGGCTTTTTCCATGATTTTAGACAAAATGGAAGTGATGGCAATTGGTTTGTAATTTGAGGGATCGGTCTTATCACCTTTTTTGGGAATAGGTTGAACATTTGCTAACTTCCATGATGAAGGGAATTCCCCAGAAGATATAGAGATCGTATAGAGCTTAGATAGGACTGATACTAGTTCGGGGGAACATTTCTTTAAGACAATAGCTGGGATACCGTCTGGGCCAGTCGCCTTATTGAGATCAAGCCTACTGATGATCGATTCCAAGAGCTTGTACCGAAAATGAATTGGTTTCATAACGTATGAAGAAGAGTTGTCTAGGGGTACATCTTTTCCAGAATCATTGAGACACGAGTTTGATGCAAACAAATCCACAAAAACGTTGTCTACAGAATCAGCAACTACGGATCCGTCAATAGATGTTAGGGGGGGGGGGGGGAATGAAGATGTTCGAAAGTTTTTACTAATGGCTTTTGCTAAAGACCAAAATTTACGGCTGCCTAAAGGAGATGTAGCTAGTTCATTGCATTTTCGTTGTTCGAACAACTTTTTAGTTTTAGTGATGACACTTTTGCAGATATTTCTAGCACCAACGTATTCTACATGACTGTCAACCGATTTATTGGATTTCCATTTAATGTAACATTTATTTTTTAAAGATATTGCATCAGAACAAGCCTTATTGAACCAGGGTTGGGAACGTGAATGACCTACACGGTACTGTTTTTTCGGAATGTATAACTCCATTCCCATGAGGATGACTTCAGATACTGAAGGAGCGATGTCCGAAGAAGAGGACGACTTAAAACAATATTCACGCCTTGGAAAGGTTGCAAAGAAATCCCGTAAATCACACCATCGAGCTGACTTAAAACACCACAAGTTTCTATCGGTTTTGCGAACAACAGTGGAATTAGGTGCAGTAGAAATGATTTTTATTAGACAATGGTCGGAAAGACCTGAAGGCGAAAGAACGGAAGTTTTATAAACAAGAGGGTTTGATGTAAGAAAGAGATCTAGAAGATGTGGAGTATGGTTAGGGTTATCAGGGATTCTTGTGGGTTCAGAAATCATTTGTGTGAGATCACATGAAATAGCAAATGTTTCTGCACTATGACCAGCGGGATTTGTAGTAGATGAAAATTGAAGCCAATTAGAGTTATGAACATTGAAATCGCCTACAAATGAGATATCGCAAGATGGAAACTGAGACAGGAGATAGTCAACTTTCATACTAAGGTAATCGAAGAAGTCTTGAAAGTTGCTGCCATTAGTAGACCTATAAATGCAACAGTAGAATTTCACAAAATTGGGACCAGAATGTTTAAACGAAATCACGTCAAAATGTTTATTTTCTAAGGAAGAAACCCTCTTGCAAGCAATTCTGTCCTTGATGTACGCACATACGCCTCCTTTATATCGAAAGTTAGAGTGAAGATGGTATTGAGGAAATTGCAAGTCGGGTGACTCGGAGCTTTCAGAGGAGACTTGTGTTTCAGATAGAAACAATATATCAGGTTTTAATTGTTCAACATGTTGGTGAATAGCATTAAGATTAGACCTGATACCGCGGATGTTGCAGTAGTGAATCAGAAAGTTGATACTTTCGATGACCGAGGTCGCTTGGGCCCTGCCCTCCCCGACATCCGAGTAGGGCAGGATTTTACGTCCCAATATTAAGGAGCCCATGGTAAGGGTGGTGGTACCTCCCCGGCTGGCATGGAGTATACATGCCTACGCGACATTTTCTCACGCGATCATTTGTCCGCGACCTTTTTTCGCTGGCGACCTTTTGATGTACGTTCAAATGTGCGCGACATTTTTTCGCGCGGCCAATTGTCCGCGACCTTTTTTCGTACATTCGTTTTTTAAGTATAGTGAATTAGATGTAGAGCAGCCTTGCATAAAACCCCGCCTTTTGAAAGTCAATAAAAATTTTCAACAGGGAAAAGAATGATACAGGTTCAGTGGAAGCATTGTGTGTCGCCCTATTATTAGGAACTAGTAGTGCTGTTTATGGACATGGATGGGTGTCGTACTCATTATACCTCTCTGAGTATAACACAAAGTACTAAACTTTAGTTCTAAAAGTACAAATACGCCAGCGACATGGACGTCCTGATAAACGATAAACACACATGCACCCATGCTTGCACATGTACTGACGCACAAGCACAGACGCGCGCATGCGCAGACACGAGGTTAATTATAGAACTGGTTTCTAAACGCCCTAAACGGTACTAATTTAACTTGGTCGCACTAAAAAAATAATTTTGATAAATAAACGGTCTCATCGTAACAAGTTACTACGTAATTCAAAATTAAGACACTTGTTTCTTAATCTACATTCTGCAGTTCGTTAGAGGTTACTTACTACTAATACAAACAACCGTCGTAGTTATCTACCTATGACAAAACTGTAAAACATATTAACGAATTTGCATTTTTAATTTTTTACATTTACCCGTAAATTTTATTATTTTCTGGGTGTGTGCATAGAATGGTGCATTTGAGGTGCATGAGGTAGCTAATCTTGCTTAGCATAAACAGTACGTATATATGTTAAAATATGACTTCAGAATGATTTACAAAATAATGCATGTGTGAGTTCATAATGATGTTAAGTAACATCAATTGTATATCTAGGTAGAATGACGCCCGAAGGCTGTAGACCGTAAATATGAAATTACTTCAAATTAAATAAGAAAGAATATTAGAAATTGGTTTTACAGTGTTGCCATTTAAAGACGTCTGAAAGATTGTAAATGTACAGAATAAATACAATAAAAGTATATTTAGAAATAGCGCCGTGACGGCAAAGTGCTGAACTAAGTTTGTATACAATTTTACGAATTACACGATTTTGGCGTCGACAAGTTTTTAAAAAATCTCAACGTAGGAGTATGGAATGGGCCCCATACTCAGAATGAGTATTATAGGATCCTATCAGAAATGTCTTTTGTCAACGGTGCTTCTCTAACACTCATACCAAGAAAATTATTAAGGATTGTAATCTGGCGTCCATATACAGACGCCACTTTGCAAAGTGTAGCCAGATTGATGGTAAATGCCAAATAGATGGACGCAAAAATGATAGAATGATGTATATATATATATATATATATATATATATATATATATATATATATATATATATATATATATATATTGTTCACTATTGGTGATAGTGGGGAACCCATCGCCATCCCAAAATATATATTGGATTACTCAGTGTCTCAGCGGTAAAGGTGTCAGACTAGTAAGTGGAAGGTACCAAGTTCGAATCTGAGAGTAAAGTGCTTAGGAAAATATTATATATAACATATGAATTCGACTAAAGTACGAAAACAGTCCTTCTCAGGACTAAGACTGATGTCGCGCTCAAAAAGCAAAAACTGTGGAAATAGGCCGATGAACTCTACTAATATTTTTCAATATGTGTCAGTTATTGGTTTATTTATTGGGTATCTATCAAAATTAGTATGTCAGTCAGTGGTGTCATTGATATTTCCGTCAAAAAATCAAAATAAAATTAAAATTGCACAAATATTCAAAATTGACTATTGTTTGATATTGTTTATTGTTTGATAAAAACGAAAATACAATAGAAGACTAAGTCATGATCTTGCATTTGCCAAAAAATCACAAACTGGCAGAAAATATTAATTTTTTCTGCGTTAAAGTGTCAGCTAATGGTTCCACTACCTTATTTATGAATTAAATTAAATTGTTTTGTCTATCCGGAATGAAATAATTTTTAAGGTTAAACCAAAGCTTAGGTACGTTTGTTAAGGTTTTTTTTCGTTAATCATTCACATTTTTTAGTACAATATAGTAGTCAATTGTGCAGAAATCATTGTTAACTTTTACAACAATAAAGAATGTTTTATAGAAATATGATAAATAACGACTTTAAAGATTCTTAAGCTTGAGTAATGAATTTAATTATAATTTATACGAACAACATAAAAACTTCCATTAATAAGAAAGATATCGTCCGTTCCCTTAAATAGGAATCATAATGTGCCGGTTAAACGGCATAGATGCAACAAGTTCCTCCCGTTGTATATAAAAGACAAGAAGCAGATGCAAGATAAATGACCGAAGATGATTTTTTTTTTGTGCTGTATTACGTTGTGAAATTAATCCATATTAAAAGTTGGCGAGGAAAGAAGTCGTTTATCATAATTTAGATACCGGTCGGAATATAAGATGAGCCATAATAGTCTCTAATCAAATATTACGTCATAATAATGTTTTATTATCACAAAATTAACATTAAAAAGTGATAAATCACTTTTTCAAAATATTGGATGCAATAGGAGTAATGCATCTAACCAATCCATTTGCAGAATACATGCATTATGCAAGAAACGTATTTCAAAAACCTACCTTTACAATATCTGTAGCTGCATAATAGTTTTCAGTTGCAATTGTTCCATTCGGTGTTTTTGTGGGTGTTTGGAAATTCTGAACGTCGTAAGTTGGGGGACGTGACGCCGGAGGTGGAGGAGGCGTCAAATTGTAGAACGAGGGAGATGTATACTTTAATTCTTCTTGAAAACTATTAACGCTCGTGAAATCTGTAACAATAAAAAAGAAATTTATGAAGTGAAAATGTCTTAATCCATTTTAACTAAGAGTTTTAAGTGTTATTCTATTCAAGATTAGAAATTTTGTGAAGTTATTTCGAAAATTGATGACAGTTTCTTAATCCCAATTCATACATTTAAGAGCATTTGCCAGTTCTTGCGTTTGTCATGGCGTTGTTTATATACACTAGTGACATATAAATTTAATTAATGCCTTGGTTTACTTAAGAGTAGTCAGACAGCGAGAATTAAATTGTAAATTTTGTTTTCAAACTTTGATATGATGATGCCATGTTTGTGCGTTCATAATTAAATACCCTACCATTAAACCTTAAAAAGGCAAACAAATAAATGGAACGTAAATGTTTTATATACAACTGTGTTGAAATACATCTTTATGAATTACTTTTTAAAATAAACGACAAAATCTTTAAAGGATTTTAAGCAGTATTTTTTATCTTCTTTTTAGACCAGTGTCGTAGCCAGGATAACGTCGCGGGGGCAGGGGGGGGGGGCAAACATACTTTTTGAGGGGGCTAATATTCTATAGAAATTCTGTAATAAAATATACACAATTAGTCAAGTGACGAGTTACCAATTGCCAAAATTTTCTGGTTGACCTTGTGAGTTTATGAAGGTTTATTAGTAGAGTTCGGATTATATGCAAAATGCATATTCTATAATATAAATAAGCCATCAAAAATATTTTGTTTATACACCAATCGCATAATTTAAGTTCGATTGACATCAACTTTATTTTGCATATTTTGCATATTTACGTGATGATGTGCATATTTTGCATATTTGACTCATTGCGTGCATTTTATTGCATATTTTTTCAATTTAAATTTTTTTTTATAATGGAAATGAAAAATTACATTTCTTCTATATATTCGTGGAAGTTTTTCGCCGTTTTTTTTCTTCCCATTTTGGAGATTCAATGGAATTATATTAAATTATGTGTATGCTTGCATATTTACTTATCTACAGGAAACTCATTAAGGTAGAATGTAATAAATCTTTCAGTTTCAAATTTTCAATAGGTTATTGTTCTAAGGGCCATTGGCAATAAGTTACTATTATTGTTCGTTTGACTAATTACATTTGTTATCCAAATAGCAATTTAGTGAGATTATTTCTATAAATGGGTGAATAGACCGGATACTTTAATGTTAATAAGTAATTGCAATATACGTAATGCTGTTTCGACGATTTGTTTTTTTTTGATATAAAAGTAAATTTGTGTAGAAAGAAATAACAGAGCCAGAATTTGATTTTAAGGTTTTAATTTTTTTACAAATTTGATTTAAATTTTTCAAAAGTGTAGCACCCGACGCTAACATTTTAAGTTTGTTTTCAAAGAAACAATTTCAAATCATATGTTTACCGCAAAATTTTGCGGGGGAAAAGCTCATTTCAATAATTTGCATTTCTTTAGTAGCATATGCTGCATACTTTTGTGCATATTTTACAGAATCAAGTGCATATTTTAAAGATTTTAGATGCATATTGCCACGTGTCTAACCATCATATGGCATAAAAAAGGAATGGGCTCGACTAAACTCAGGCGTACGGTCGAAAGACCGCAGAACACTCGGATGCGTGGTTGTTTTGGAGTTATAGCTTAAAATGATTGTAATCTGGTTAGATAGGAACCGGATATGAGTAGACGCCACAGGCTTTAATAAAGAAATACTCAACAAGTGTTGAAAGGAGACCAAACCCTGTAAAGCCTGAAACTTCCTCGGTGTATTTGAAATTTGTAAACACAATCGTGTAACCAGGTGATAAGAAAAAAGATAAAAATCTGACCTTTATTGTTGAAACGAATACTTATTTGATCTTGCAAATTTCGGGTACTATTCCAATGATCTAGCAGCCTTCACGTGCATGGTCATAGATGTCAGCAAGGATCTTACGCCTTCCAGCGATAATCAGGTACTTTGGATGTAACTTAACAGTAAAATGTGAGCAGAAAATTTAAGAAGGAATGACGTTATAAATGTAGGTAGTACCGAGATATCCTTACATAGGTAGTACAGAGATGCTCTTACAGGTGACAAACGAGCCGGTAGTGAACATTCAACGTAATTTCGATTGAAGTGTCTTTATGTGTAAAGAATTAGTATTGAATGCTTTTATATTTGAAAACCGAAGATGTGGACTAATGAATAATTTCAAATATATCCGCCTTTTAAAAGCGTTAGTAATACTTTTACTTAACCAAGTATTACTTTAAGTGAGAGTTTTCCAAAAAAATGATGCTTCAGCATCCAGAACCAGAAACGAAAAATTCTCGAGAAACTCAAGATCCACCATCAAAGGCGTTTTTAAAAAGGAAGGAAGAAAAATGGGCCAACACCTTAAAAATCAATTTTACAAACTTGAGAAAAATTGTATTTAAATCATTGTTGCCAAAGTTAATATATATATATATATATATATATATATATATATATATATATATATATATATATATATATATATATATAAGGTATCCTGAAATATGTGGGAATCTCTGGGATTCAGATAGAAGACGAAAAAATAACATGACAAGTTCCTATAAATTTTTTTTCCTCCAGACCCTCCCTACGGAGATGGGATCCTATAAAGGACGCCGCTAGAAATAAGTTTTTCTTGAATAACTTTTAAAGTACTTGACATAATTTAATAAAAATTCAGTATGATGGCCACTAGTAAGGGCATCTTAAAATAGTATCCTTGAAACATATTCAGTTTGCTTATTTTCCAGGGATGGACTAAGTTGTACACCTTAACACCTAAATTTTTAACACCTTGTATGATAAAGATCTAAAAAAATATTTTTGGTTAGCTTGAACCTTTACCTAAAAAAAAAGGTATACTTCTTTAATATCGATAAAATGAACTATTTTCGAGAAAAAAAAAAGAATAAACGAATTTATGTTTCATTTTCATTTAATTTCTCAGAATGGTGTAGCTCAGATGGTCTCCTAGGAAATCTACTTTTGCCCTCTTTGTGATGCATTCAGTAACCTATAGGAAACAAATAATTTGTCCTTACATATTTTAAAATTCCAAAAATAAACGTGAAAAATAATTCCTTCAAGATTTATTGGAATTCTTTAAAAATCGTGGATATTTAAACTAGTTTTTGCAAGAATGAAAAACCGTAAAGAACAAGAACGGCATATGTGATTAGAATGTATTTGGTCATAAAATACCTAAACGTTGAGGGTGCTACATGGGTTGGCTTGAAACATGACGGAATGTTGTTTAAGTTTACAACTGACCATAAACAAGGGTCACATCGTCGTATTCAAGCATTTTAAGAAATAAATGGTGAAAGTAAATTTATGCTGAAATCATAATCTGAAACATTATTATGGGAATCCGTGCAGTCATTACAAAATTGAACTATTACAATTTTAAATTTGACCAATTTTGCATGGGGGGCGGGCAATATAACACTCTAGGGGGGATAATGCCACTTTTGCCCAGCCTTGACTATGGCCCTCTTTTAGACATTTCACATATTGATTCTAAACATAAGCACTTTAAGAGTCCATCATCCGGCCCAATTTCGAACGATTAAAGCAGTTCAGAAGAATCGCTATATCTCTGAAGTTAATTAAATTATTAACTTGAAATAAAAACTGGAGGAAGGAAGAAACTTAATTGCAATTTTCTCATTTGCAAAATTTTTATTTTGTTTTTCAGTCTTGTTTTTGAATGTGCCTCAATATTGTTGAACATTGAGTCAAGTTTTCAGAGAAAATAAGAAGATAGTGATGAATCTGCTAAACGGGAAGCAAGGAATAATGTTTTATCATTCAATCGTCACATGTTCTATATGGTTATGATTTATGCATATGAAGATTTGTGAATTCTTCAAAACCCTTAAAAAGCCCAAAAACCGGCTAATGAAGTGCTGCCATCTGTCGGATTATGAATTCATTTCTCCCGTTGGGAGTGTTTAGGTAGCATACAGGGTAGAGTTCAGCTTTTTTACAAAGCTAATAATTACAATCATAACTCGTCTGCAGGAGATGATACAATATAATATATTGGCCACAACCTTAGTTAAGGAAGTAAATTGACGCAAATTAGAATTATTAACATTTTTGAACAAATTAGACATTTTCAAGTACGTCACACTGACGTCACAAGCTCCGCCCGTAACAGCTGCTCTTGGACAGCTTGTGTTAGCGTTTCATTTGTTTTGCTGTAATTTTTTAGTGTTTTCTCCAAAAATAATCGTGGTAATTGACTTATAGCAGTGCTAGTATATAATGTTAAGATATTTCATAGTTAATTAGAGAAGATTATTAGTGTATATTATAGTAACATTAGATTTTATGAACACGTACTCGTGCCATTACGACATTGCAATAGAAATTTGTAAGTATTTTGTTACGTGCTTTAATAAAGTAAAGCCCATGTGAAGTTTAGAAAATTCCAGAAAAATGGCTTCAAGTGATTTCACCATCTGCTTGTGAAATATAAGATATCGAGCCTACTGGTGTTATCCCTATGAGAAGTTTGATAGTGTTATAATGTTTATTAGGTAGACGAAGTTGTGTACTGTATTTCCAATTTTTTTGCCTTTTGAAATTTAATTTCAAAGCAATTTATAATGGTGGTGATTTTATTGCCAAACGCCTGTTTAAAACAAGGTGGCATTGCTTTTATTAATTTGTCTCTTCAATGCCATAGAGTACATTTACATAATCGAAAGTACATTACATTTAGGACCGGTCTTTCCATCTCCAGAAAAAGTTTCGGTTAGTTAACCTTCAGACATATCTAGCTATTTTCCGTCTTTCCAATGTCAGTTACCTCTTATACAGCAGTTAACCTCCTAAACTAGAGGACAAATTTAACAGCCACATGAAGTACCCGATAGCTCTGTATCTCGCGGATAAGCGCTGCCGAAAACGTACGAATTATGAGTTTATGACGTAACGTAAAAATCTTAACCTCAAAGTGTCACTACGCGGTTTTATTGTATAAGGTGCTCATTATTAATAGAATAGCTTTTTCATAATTTTACTATGGACGATTTGATTAATGAAGCATTGGAAGTACAAGATATCGAGATTTTAAACCAGATAAATCCAGATCGCCTACCATATACTATTACTCAACTTACTGATCATTTTGATATATGGGATGATCTGGATTTTTTTCGAAGGTTTCGCTTAAAGAAGGGCACTGTTGAAAGGTTGCTGCAACAAATCGAACATCACTTGTTACATCGTACTAACAGGTAATTTTATATTAATAATAATTCTTGAAAATAAAAACTAATAACCAAAATTTTTAAAAATAATTGTGTTACACCGATGGGCCAGTTACTTCTTACGATACCGTTTAATGCAAGCGGTTCCTTATACATAGTTGCAGCAGACTTTGCCGGTGTAAGTAAAGCTACAGTCAAAAGGATAATTTCTAGGATAACAAATGCTATTTCAAGTCTGCGTCCACAGTATATTGCATTGCCAAATACTGAAGTCGAGAGGAATAATGTTATCGAGGATTTCTATAGATTGGAAGTGGGTACATAACCTCAATAGTGAAAATATAGTAAACAAAGGTAAACACGCGTGTAAACAGGTTTGACAATAAAAATGCATCTCTTTCTATGAGGACGGGATGATAATTGCTTAGCCTAAGAAATGAAAGACTAATTTTATGTTTTCAAAATCGTTTTATTTTTCAACATAATCACCTAAACGATCTATACATTTTGTCCAACGATGATCTAAAGCCTTGATCCCATTCCGAAAGGTGCTTTCTTCAAGACTTGCAAAATATTCAAGAACCGCGAACTTGACCTCTTCGTTAGTCGAAAATCGTTGTCCGCCTAGGAAGATTTTGAGTTTGGGGAATAAGTGGAAGTCTGACGGAGCTAGATCGGGCGAATACGGACGCAAATCATACTTCAGTTCGTCAATTTTTGCATTGCTATAATACTTGTGTGAGGCCTTGCATTATCCTGGTGTAAAATAATTTTCTTGTGCGCTACACCTGGTCTATTCTGTCGAATAATTTGGTTTAATTTACCCAACAGGTTAGCATAATAAATCCCAGTTATGGTTTGCCCTTTAGGTAAATAGTCTCCCATTAAAATCTCTTTGGCATCCCAGAATTCAGAAGCCAGCTCCTTGCCGGCTGATTTGACACACAAGGCTTTCTTCGGAGGTGGACAACCATGTTCAATCCACTGTTTTGATTGCCGTTTTGTCTCAGGGGTATAATGATGAACCCAAGTTTCGTCAGTGGTTATCAATCGCCTCATAAAATCACTCGGATTTGCACGAAAACGAACCATGCATTCTTGCGATATTTGCATTCGGACACATTTTTGGTCTAGGGCGATCCATACATTCTTGCGATATTTGCATGCGGGCACGTTTTTCGTCTAGGGTGAGCAAATCCATTTCGCAGAAAGATTTTTCATATCCAATTCTTAAGTTATGATATTATGTACCCGTTCTTTTGAGATGTTCACGATGTTAGCTATCTCACTTAACTTCAATCGCCGATCTTCTAAAATCATGGTATGGATTTTGCTCACCATTTCCGGAGTAGTGACACTTTTAAGGCGTCCAGAGCGGTGTTCGACCACGTTTAAATGCAACCACCCAATTCTTTACCGTGGTATATGATGTGCACTTTCACCCAATACGTTGTGCATTTCTTCAAAAATCTCCGCCTTTTTCAAAACTTTTTTAAACAGAAATTTAATAACGGCGGGATGCTCGAAATTTTTCTTTGTTAAAAATACCCAAGACAGACTGGTAATAGGCGGCTGCTAAGAATAACTTATGACACTGACGAAATTGATGATATTTTAGAAATATGCATTTATTTTTTACTTAACAACGCCATCTATGCGGAGGCTAAGCAGTTATCATCCCATCCTCGTACCCTCTCGATTTGGGTAAGCTACGGCTCGCTCATACAACACTTGCCTGAAATTAGTCACTGAGGGCTGCATTTAGTAAGTATTGGAAAGACGGGTAAAAGTTATCTGACTGACTTATTTGGCGGATAACTAATTCCAATGGATAGCAAACTGGGACTTTACCTGGAGATGGAAGGAGCGGCCATTAGCGTAGAATAGAAAATTCTAGAAATAGTTGGGATACTAAGATGAAATGTATAAGAAAACGTAGTAAAATCTAAATTTAACCTGTGTTTTATTAACACCATTAAAAAAAAGATTGAACCTATTTGTAATAACCGCTTGTAGTGCTATTTTCAATTAATTTTCTAGATATTATATTGAAAGCTTTATAGCTTGGTATTCCAGTGTAGTAAAGAATCTGTAACATACACATTTTAACATATCATAGCCAAAAGAGCCTTATTTTGAATGTAAATCTTTAGTTTCACGAGTTTGACGATAACTAACTCAAAAGTCTCACGAACTTTTCAATATCATGTAGGATAATTGTTCACTTCATTCACGTATTTCTGGTGAATTGTATCAATACAATCCTAATCTACAAGTATTAGGGTGGCCCATAAATAATTTCGTTTTTCTTGAGTTTCTTACTGAGCCCTTCTGCTTCTATCGAGAAAACATTTTATATGTTAATGCTATGCAGTATTAAAAGCTAATCAAGCAGGCGAATGTCTCCATCTAATTTTATTCTGATATTCTTTTGTTTCTAACTAGCAATAAACGTCAAAATGGCTGACGAATAATACGAAATCTTGATACTGTTGCGTCATTACTGGAAAGAAAACGTTTCTGCAACCGCCGCAGTTAAAAAAATATGCGAAGTGGAAGGAGAAGGAATAGTGAACATTCGTAAAGTTTCGAAAGTTTGCTGGCGGAGATACTACTACTACTACTAATACTTTATGTGCATAATTCATAAAAAAAATTTGCAAAGTGCTGGCGTTTTGCTATTTGCATTTTCTATCTCTATTTACACTTTTTACAGTCTCTCCTTTCTTTACTTCACTTACACTAACTTCTTCTCTCTTTTCTCTTCTCCCCTTAACTGTCGTCTTCTATTCCATGTTTCTTGCATCCACCCCGCTCCCTTTCCTCCATCTTCTAGTATCCCTTCCTCCTCCTGCATTCTTGCAGCATGTGCTTAATGGCCTCTATCTCTTCTCCGCACAGCCTACATTTTCTCTCTTCGTCCCTTCTCCAGTACCTGTTTCCCCTCTCTTCGAATCCACATGTAAATCTCGCTATCATTTTCTTTCTTTCCCTCCTCCCTCCTGCATTCAAATATCTCGGTATCCCGTGACCCTTAATGTTCCTGTAGTTTACATTGTGCTTTCCTTCTTTTACCTTCGACCATCTTTCCTGCTTTTGCACATCTCTATCCCTTCTAATTATGTCCTCTCTCACGTTCACTCCTTCCCTTCTTAGCCTTTCCACTTCCTCTTTTGCATATCCGTTTCGTTCGTAATATTCTTTCCTGGCTTCTTGTCCGTATTCTATTCTTCCTTCTATTATTTATTTCCACCATTCTTGCAGGATTTTACACTTCGTTCTTCCACTCATTTCCTCCTCGTAGTTTACTGCACTATTTCCCTCCTCCACCCTTATTTTCTCTACTTGCACCTTCTCTCTAATGATGTATCCTGGTGTTTCTCTTTCCACTCCCAGTATCCACCTCCAGTATTTTTCTTGCAATCCCTCTATCTCTTTGTACTCTTTCCACCCCCACAATTCCGCCCCGTACAGTACCACAATTTTTATCAATTTACCAAATAATAATTTTCTTTTCTTTATGTCAATTTCAAACAGTCTTTTCTTTACACTCCACACTTGCTCTATTAGCTTATTCCCTTTTCTCACTCGCTCTTTTATACGTTCCCCATCTTTATTGTCTTGTCTCATTGAGTATCCCAGGTATGTGAATTTCTTTACTTGTTGTATCTCCTCATCCCTCCATTTCCATTCCTCCTTTTTCCACCCCCTTTTCTTCATACCATTAACTTAGTTTTACTCCCATTCCTTTTCAAATATCTGTCCAACGTTTTTAACATCCCCTTCATTTCTTTTTCCTCCCCTGCCAATAACGCTACATCATCCGCGTGTGCCAGCGTCCACACTTTCATGTTCCCCACTACCAGGCCTCCCTCTTGTTGTCCTCTTAATGTCTCCTCCAAGTCTCCAGTATATACCGCGAACAGACTTGGGCTCAGTGGGTATCCTTGTCTCAATCCGTTCCTCGTTACAAATTCTTCACTCAGTTCCCCATTTACTATCACCCTGTTCCTCGTTTCTTCATACATTTCTTCTATCCTTTCTATTATCCTTTTGGTTACCTTTTTTCCCTAATGAGCTCCCACAACTTTTGCCTGTTCGCTCTATCGAATGCCACCGTTATATTTACGAATACAGCTACCATTTTCTTTCTTTTCTTTCCTAATTCCTTGTTTGCCGTGTGATTAAATATGTGTACGTTATCCGTCGTTCTTCTTCCTTTCCTGAATCCTGCCTGTCCATCTCCTTCTTTAACCTTTTTTCTAGAACGTCCGCCTATATTTTGTAGGCAGTGTTTAGCAATGTAATTCCCTGTAATTTGTCATCCGATTCTTGTCTCATTTTTTGTACACTGGGCAAATATGTCCTTCCCTCCACCTCTCCGGGAATCCTTCTCCATATTTTGTTTATTATTTCTGCCATCCTTTTTGTCACCTTTTCTCCTCCGCACATCCACTCCTCACCTTGTATCTCATTTTCTCCTGCCACTTTCCGTTCTTTTACTTTCTTTATTGCCTCTCTGACATCCTCTTCTTTTATTCCTTCTTCTTTCTCCGTCCTGTATTTGCTCTCCCTCCAGAGCGTTTCTGAAATACCTCTCCCATCATTTTATATGTACTCCCATTCGTGTCCTTTGCTTTTCTTTCTTTAAAAATTTCCATACGTCTTCTTCTGTTTTTATGTCCTTAATCTGCTCTTCCTGTTTCTTTTTGCATTCTTCCTTTTTATTTTCGCATTTTTTCCTGTATATCTTTACTGCTTCTTTATTTTCATCTTTTTTCGCTTTCCCCGTTCTCCACCGTCTTAGTGTTCTTGCTTTCCTCTTGGCCTCCTTACATTTTTTATCCCACCATCTTTTCCACCCCATTTTCCCCCCTTCCATCTTCTTAACTTTACTTTTTCCGTTGCTTCCTACATTCTCTCTCTCATTTTTTCCACACTTTCTTGCACTCTCTTACCTTCCCATCTTATTTTTCCCATTTTTCCGTTATACCTCTTTATACTCTCTTCTGTCCTGATTTTCTTAATTATATATTCCTCTTCTTCTCTGCACTCTTCTCTTTCTCCCCCTTCCATTATCATTGCCAGTGGTTGGTGGTCCCATTCAACCCTCTCCTCTACCATAAATATCTTCATCTTTTCCTCAGCCTCAGTATTCGTAATTACATAATCTATTATTGATTGTACCCTTTCATCTCTATTTCCATTTATTATTTCCCACTTCCTCTCGTTGGACATTCCTAACAGTCCTTTTCCTTCCGTATTCACCACTTGATCCTTTACCGGTCTTTTTCCCGTCCCTATCTTTTCTTGTAATGCCCCCCCTCTAGCTCTATCCTTGCGTTAAAATCCTCTCCTATTATTGTCATACCTTCCCCTCTCTCTTCCATCACCTTATCTAAATTTTCCCTAGTCTCCATTTTTCTACGGTATACCGTCACTATTTTCATTTTTTATTTACCCCACTGTATGTTTCTTTCTATGATACCTGTTCTTTGCTGCACTTTCTCTTCTTCTTTTTCCGACCATTTTCTTTTTCTTCCCACTACTATTCCCCCCTTTGATCTTCATTTTGTATTGTTCCTTTCCGCGCACTGCACCACCCGTGAGAATTCACTTGGAATTTCCCTTTCCCACCACGCCCGTTCTTTTTCTTCTAACCAAGTCTCTTGTAATCCCACCACGTCCTGCTCCCTCACATACTCCCAAAACTCTTGATCTTGATTCTTTATTCCCGCCACATTCCAGAGCAGTACCTTCATTTCATCCATCCCTTGCTGTAGTTTTCCCTTACCTTCCCTTTGTCCCCTTTGTTGTTCTTTTCTCTTTCTTTTACTCTTTTGTCCATGTTGCTGCCGCTTCGTCCTCCTCCTTTCCCTCTCCCACCCCTTTCTTTTAGTTGTTTGGTCTTTGTATGTCCCTTCTATCTCTCTTTTCTCTACTTAGGTCCTTCGCTCCCTCATTCCATATGTATCTATCTCCATTTTTTATATCCTACCCATACGTTTCTTCGCCCCTCTCTTCTTTCCGCCGCCCGGTTCCTTTTTTTTGTACACTCCTTTCTTCCCTTGTTAGCTCGTGGTCTATGTAAATTCTTGAATACCTCAGTTTTCTCTTCTCTGACATAATCGTCTGTTTTTCCTCCCATCTCTCTTTTTCCATCACCACCATCTCATTTTCCTCCTCCTTGTTTATTAACAACACTTTTCTAACTTCTGCTCTTACATTTAGTTCCTCTTCCATCATTCCTTGTAGTTCTTTCTGTGGCTCATTGCATCTCCACCCCTTTATCACGATGTTATTCTTCCTTTCACGTTCACTTTGAGTTGGTTCCTGATGAGCAGACAATTGATGCTAATCTTTACAGTCAACAGTTGGATAGGATGCATGATGCTCTCAGTCGGCGGTACCCTGGATTGGTGAACAGAGAATGGGAAATTCTGCAACAAGCCAACGCCAGACCTCATACTGCAGCTGAAGCTCAACAAAAAATTAGGGAATTGAATTTGGAGCTTCTTTCTCATCCAGCTTATAGCCCGGACCTTGCGCTTTCCGATTATTACTTATTCCGATCGATGGCGCGCTTCCTTTGTGGACTGCATTTTACAAGTGTTGAGGAAGATGAAGCTGCATGTAGAGAATTCTTTAATTCCAAAGATGCTACATGGTGCCGTCATGGCATTGAAGATCTTGAAGGAAAATGGTGAAAAATATTACTTTACAATGGTTTATACTTTAGTGGCTAAAAGTTTTCATTTGTTATTTTATCATTAAATAAAGTTTTTAATAAAAAAACGTCATTTTTTATAGGCATCCTAATAGAAATATTTTCAACGCCTATGATTTTCGATAAAATTATTAGAAATAATCACATCCCATAAGAACGTGTGTTACAGTTGTCCAACATCAGGAAAGGTCACACGTTGTCACTTGAAAATGACTAATTACTTATAGACATGTCGAATTTTCTTTCAAAAGGCGCATTTTCTAGTTAATCTTTAAAATTCTTAAAGGTACCTTTTGTAAGTAAACACACGACTATTATTACTACAATCTTCTGACACAAATAAACGTATTTTAAAAAACAAAGGAAATACGAATTTTTTTTGTGATATTCTCGATTTATCTTTAGTAACTTTCAGTTTTTTCTTAACATTAACCGTTGTAACAATTTAAGAGTTTATTCTAAAATTCTGATTTTTTGCATGCCGATACCTGAAATATGAGCGCTTCTAACAGCAATTTAGGAGTTTTGAAAACTTTTATAGTTTCAAGAGCTTTGGAATGCGCGTAAGCTTATCATGAAGTGCCGCGCGAGTGAGTCGGTATTTTGCGTGAGTGCGTTATAATGGAGTATAGTCCCTCTTCTAACTCGATGTTTTCTGAGGGTGCTTGACACCGAAGGTAGAACCAAATGAAACTTACACAATCGTGTAGAGGACACTTTGGGGCATAGGAAATGGAAATGTATAAATTTTTATAACTTTGCAAATGACGCTTTAACGTGAAATTCTGATTTTTTGCATACACATACCTGAAATATGAGCGCTTCTAATAGAAATTTAGGAATTTTGAAAATGTTTACAGTTTTTTTAAAATAAAGTTGAAAAAATAAAATTATCAAAATCGTGCATCCAAAACTTCACCCTCTAGCGGGTTATGTGAATTAGTGAATAATAATAACGTCGAGGTTTCGACAGGTTTTGGATAAGTTTATCTTAATCACTAAATTCCAAATTACATTAGAGAAAATGAGGTTTTGTAATCTTTTTAGGAAAAGCACCGCTATTCTACATTTATAGATATTTCTATTTTAATTCTAGATATAAGGCTAACGCATATGATTTAGAGAAAGGTATAGTGCCGAGAGTGGCTAGTGGCTTTCTTGACAACATAGCGCGTTTTAAGGCTAGCGGATAGAAATTCATATTTCTGTAACTATTGAAGCTAGCGACTTAATTTTTTGGAACATTCTACGTTTTATGGCTACATTTGACTCGATATATATATATATATATATATATATATATATATATATATATATATATATATATATATATATATATATATATATATATATATATGTATATATATAGAAATTGTCAATAATTCACATAGCTCGCCGCAAGGTGAAGTTTTGGATGCACGATTCTGGTAATTTTATCTTTTCAACTTTATATTAAACAGGCTATAAAAGTTTTCAACATTCGTGAATTGCTATTAGAAGCGCTGATATTTCAGGTATATGTGTGCAAGAAATCAGAATTTTAGATTAAAGGCTTAAATTGTTACAACGGTTAATATTAAGAAAAACGTAATTTTTCTAACTAATTATTGTATTGTGTATCTACATATGTATAAAGTAAATGTAGTAATTATAACATCTAAAGAAATCATTTTGTTCTATTGTAAAATATATCTGGCGAACTAAATATGGCAATATTTCAAATTATTACCGTTCCGTAACTATAAGCACAACATTTTCTGTAGAATAAAATAATAAATATGTGCACGGTGGAAACAATGAGGTGAGAGCAACGTCTCCGCCTCGAGCGGTCACATCCCCACAGCGATTCCCAAGGAGTCTAGGGAAATCGGATTCGCCTTCGCAGTTTAGGAAATCGTGATATCAGCAACTGCTAAATTTGCCATTTGTAATCTATTTTTTTTATTTGCCCCCTAGATTTGGGAGTTATTTTTACAAAGTTGGTATAATATTTTTTACTAACATCAAATTTGATTAATTTATTTTCACATGATTGATATATGTTGCCTCTTTTTAAGTACCGAAGATGAGGATCTATTTAAATATCCGTTTCAATAGCATGTACAGTGATCCATGGTTAAACGTGAACGTGAACGTGAACGTGAGCGTGAACGTCAACGTAAAAGTGAACGTGAACGTGAACGTGAACGTAAACGTAAACGTAAACGTAAACGCAAACGCAAACGCAAACGCAAACGCAAACGCAAACGCAAACGCAAACGCAAACGCAAACGCAAACGCAAACGCAAACGCAAACGCAAACGCAAACGCAAACGCAAACGCAAACGCAAACGCAAACGCAAACGCAAACGCAAACGCAAACGCAAACGCAAACGTAAACGTAAACGTAAACGTAAACGTAAACGTAAACGTAAACGTAAACGTAAACGTAAACGTAAACGTAAACGTAAACGTAAACGTAAACGTAAACGTAAACGCAAACGCAAACGCAAACGCAAACGCAAACGCAAACGCAAACGCAAACGCAAACGCAAACGCAAACGCAAACGCAAACGCAAATGCAAACGCAAATGCAAACGCAAGCAAAGCAAATGCAAACGCAAATCGCAAATGCAAACGCAAATGCAAATCGCAAATCGCAAATGCAAATCGCAAATGCAAACGCAAATGCAAATGCAAACGCAAACGCAAATGCAAATGCAAACGCAAACGCAAACGCAAACGCAAACGCAAACGCAAATGCAAACGCAAACGCAAACGCAAACGCAAACGCAAACGCAAACGCAAACGCAAACGCAAATCGCAAACGCAAACGCAAACGCAAACGCAAACGCAAACGCAAACGCAAACGCAAACGCAAACGCAAACGCAAACGCAAACGCAAACGCAAACGCAAACGCAAACGAAACGCAAACGCAAACGCAAACGCAAACGCAAACGCAAACGCAAACGTAAACGTAAACGTAAACGTAAACGTAAACGTAAACGTAAACGTAAACGTAAACGCAAACGCAAACGCAAACGCAAACGCAAACGCAAACGCAAACGCAAACGCAAACGCAAACGCAAACGCAAACGCAATCGCAAACGCAAACGCAAACGCAAACGCAAACGCAAACGCAAACGTAAACGTAAACGTACGCGTAAAATTAAGCGTAAACATAAACGTAGAATTAGAGAAGTTGAAGTTTGCAGTTTGTTAATGGACACTGCCATAAATGTTTGTCGTCAGAATTGGTAAATGTGCCCTTCTCGTTACCATGTTGTTTTCAAGTGGCCAGTGGCTAGCAGTTGAATTGTGCAATTGTAGATGCTTTAGGTACTTCTGACTAACAAAATAAATTGTGCCACAAAAAATAACGTATGCCATCGTTTTTAATTAAATCTTGGTTATATTGTAAAGTAACTCATGGTGAAAAAATATTCCTTAATCTCAAATTGCTATGATGTTTATAACTGCCCGTTAAAATCTAAACGCATTTTTTTTGGATTCTTAATAGTTAGGTACATACAAGCTATTATTGCTAAAATGACATGTAAATTGATCATAGTCAGTTAAATCGTTTATCTTGCACTGGCGGTCGGTCACATTTCTATTTTACCTCTATTATCCTTTGCCCTAGTAGGATATCAAAATAGTATCTGCATTACCTTCATTGGTATGTCTTCAATTAGCAAAAATAGATTTAAAAATTTGAGCCGTTATTCTGTAATCGTGGAGACGGACTTAACAAAGTTATGCTTATCGTAATAAACTAACGTAAATTTATTAACTAACGTAGTACCGCTGTTAGTCAAAAAGATTTCTTTCGAATGATGTCAAATTTTACAGCAATTTTATCTTAAATCACTAACCTGTATATTCCCCGCTTTTACTAGGAACAATGGGGTCCTTTTTTAATAAGCATCCATATTCTTGATTAGCGTTCGGCAATAGCTTATACGGTTCATGGTATACTGAAGAATTTTCACTATCTGACTCTTCACCACCAGTGACATGACCATAAAGATTACTTTTCTTACTTTTTTTAGAATCTATAGTCCCTAAGGTATTTGCTTTGCTTTTTACGGAAAGTCTTGAACGTGAAAGTCCATTATTAATTATGGGAGTTGACATATTCATTTTCAAATCTTTCATATTAATTGTAACTCCCGGTTTGGTGCTACTGGATACTAAAGCTGTATGCTTATGTAATAATGCCACTTTCTTTCTTCCTCTCCTTATCATTAGAAAAACTGTACAAGCTAATAATAAAACTATCATCGCGAGCACACCCGTGATAAGACCAATATAAGCTTGTGTGCTGCTTGTTGGACTTGTAGCTGGTGTTACTTCTTTCCTTGCATGTGTTGTTTCACCACTTACAAATCCAGGTTGAGATGTTGATGCCGATATTTCTGGTTGTAAATAGTAGCTATCCAAAACGTCTCCAGTTAGGTTGTTTGATATTGAAACTGAAACAAAAAACACTTGTTAACGTAAATACAGTAATTTGGTACGTTCTGAATTAATACACAGCTACCGAATACATTGAAAGTTTCTCTTATTTAATTGCATTATATTTAAAATTACTGGGTGGTGCAGAACAATGGAAATCTTAACGACACCCATAAAGGGACTAAAGTAAACATATAATGAGGTTTGCGTTCTCATCTGGTTTGTAGCCAACGTTCGTAATTCGACAGTGCAGGATTAACAAATGTGCGATTACGGGCGTTCAATATATTTACTTTTACCAAAACCAGCGATCGAATAGCTGACTTACTAATTACAAAACAAATGATAATTATTTTTTTAAAGTGCACTGTATTTTGACTTAATTTCCGTTTATTTGTGTGTTGCGGATACTTATTAAATATTTTAAACAAGTATAACTATGAAATACTTACAAAATGATATTAAGTACTGAATTAACAAACGAAAATATATTTTAATTTGATTGGTTGAATGAAAACTTACATTTTAATCTTATTGACTTTTTCTAATTTGTGTTGTATATGGAAATTTACCGTTTATATTTCCAAATGCGTACGATATTCAATGCAGTGCTCGAATTTGATTCGTTTGTAATCAATGCTTAATTATGTAGTGTTACGTCAATAATTAGGCGGTATCAGACGAAAATGAAAGGTGTTAAAAAATACATTGTTCTGAACTGAATAAGTTTTGACTTAAAAATGCGATATCTATGCGCTCTATCATATAAGCGTAAAGGAGGGGCAAAAAAGGGTCTAAAAAGGAGCCGTTCAAATATACACTATGTACAGAATGGTTAATAAAGAATGTCGCGGTAATTTTTAAGCAAGTAACACTTTCTGTCATTCTTATTGAGTATGTGTACCAAATCGATAACGCTTGAAGTTTAGTTTGTAATGACGCTTTTTAGGGTGCTTAATGTTATAACGAGCAAATGATGAACAAAAGAGGAACAGTTAAGACGTTATTGTCGGAATTTACTACGTCATTGATGTTTTATATATATATATATATATATATATATATATATATATATATATATATATATAGTATATATAATATTTTCCATTAAAAATCTAAATAAAAATTTATAATGAGTGAGTGCCTTTTGACCTAATTGCATTACGGACTAACATGCATTTCCTCCTATATACTATATGTTTAAGTGTAGGTAGACACAGCGCTGTTTTAGAGTATATTCCTTAAGACGTAAAGTTCATACTAAAAATTAGTAAAGGTAGCGTTGAAGTAAAACTTCCTATTCAATCTCTCACACCGGAAGTCCTAAATCAGGAGAATATTATTATAGAGAATTGTTATTTAACGATAAACCTTTCATGGGTTTAAGTGAACTTTTACGTGAGCTGTTATAAAGCCAATTTTCCATGTTCGACCGACTGTAAAGGTGAGCGGAATTTTTACATTTTTGCGTTATGGAAACAATTCAATTAAGTTGATGATGTCATCCTGTCAGAAATCTAAAAGCTCCATTTATTTTATTATTAACCTTATCTATGCGAATTCTAAATTAAGTTAGTAACACTTTTCGTATCAATTTGTATTTGGGAGATTACAACTCAAAGGTGATCCCAGCAACACTTAGATACAGAGAATTTAGATATGTGGGTGTCTAATTATACCAAGACTATCTTTGAACGATGTTATCAGCAATTTGTTTGGAAAATGATCCTAAAAATTCGAGAAAGGAACAAAAAAATGTCGAAAATAGACATTCCTCCAGAAGAAAATTTAAATCGGACATAGTAAAAGAAGGACGAGTAGTAAAAAGAGAAAGACAAACGTAGACGCAGCTGGCACACATGGTTTTGCATGCTTTCAAATAGTTACAGTTTAGCTAATACTCTCCTATCTAACCGACTATGTGTTAGCAAAACGTGTATGCCCAAACCAGGATTTGAATCAGGGACCGAGTTATCCGCAGTTACTGGTCTACCGCGACCGGAAAATCACTTTCCCCCAAACACATAGAATTATTCTAAACTCAGAATTTGAACTAAGGATGCCAAGGAAATGAAGTCACATTCATACTAACATGATACTTATACTGTGATGTGATATAGAACGCTTGCAGGAGGCGCGAGTATTCAGGGTACATACTCGCCCAGACCACCTTCTGCTTCCTAAAAATGGTCTGAATATGAACATAACCCGATAAAAATTTTTAAGCTCTATGTTTATGGCATCAAATAATCGTAATGTTATTAGGGAAAAACTACTCTCAAGCCAGCCCTTAACTGTTTGGCAAACAAATGTGCTTCTAATAAAAAAATTATGTAATTTAATTTATTTGTATCGCGAACGCCACCAATATTTAAACAAACCCTATAAAAATTTTAGTTAACCTCGTTTTTGAATTTTGGTATAGAGTTCAATTTAATTTTAGATTACTATTATCTTTTGAAGCAGACAAAATATTTTGTAGGCACCATTTCTTAATAGTTCTCCGCTCTCTACCTTATTTTACGGATATGTATATCAACTGAAACATCCCTCTTTCTGGTCTGTTGGCCACTGAGAATCTACTTCTATAGCGTGTTTTTTAAGCCTCTTCTCTCGATGATACCCAATAATCTCTTATACTCTCGGTTCTCTATGTGTTCATTATTACTATTACTTCGCATTTAGCTCATTTTAATTATTTACTGAAGTATTCCCGTCCCTAGAAAAAGTTTACACCGATATATTTACACCCAACTTCTCAAACATTCTCCCTGTCCCTAAATGTACTCATGACCGCTAAATGTTTACACACATTTAAATATTTTCACAGGGGCACATACTTTCTGATCAATTTCAATTCTTCATTTACAACCCCCATTCGGATGCACAGCATTTCTTACTGTCCCTCCTCACAATCGGTTTTCATTCTTCCTTACCCCCATACTACATAAAAAGCGCCAGTCCTGTTAGGTGCTTCAATTTTGCATCAAGACTATGTTTCCATCTCTGTGCGTTTGCGGTTAAAGGTGGAGAGCAATTCAGCCTCCATGGGAATATCATTCAACGTAACAATTTTATAAGCGCACGCAAGTTTAGCTGCCAGAACTTTTCGAACAACTTCGTTACCATCACCCCACTTCATTGCTCGTATCCGTGTACCATCTTCCTCTTGAAGGCCTTCGCGCCATCTTTGTAGTAGTACAAGTTTACTCTTGAAGGATACATTCGCCGTTTGCCTCACCTAGTCGACAACACCACATTTATCAATTAGTGACCCCAACACCTGGATTAATGTTTGCGTCTCATGCCTTTGACCCAGTAATTAAAAATTTACGTATTTTATTCCTTGTTTTCTATTAAACAATGAAAGTATTTAGATAAACATTATTATTAATTTTATTAAATACATAAATAAGAAGTTTACCTCGAGTAAGGTTTGAATCTACATCTACTTTGCTACAGTAACGCTCTAACCAACTGAGCTATCGAGATACAAACCCCAATTGATATAAATTTTGTCTTTATGTATGTAGAACTGATGTAAATTATTTTGAACTTAGTTCATAATAAAACTTATAGTAATGCAAGTATTGTTTTCTCTTTACGACCTTTCGCTTATCTGCACATTTTTCATCGCGTTATTTACCCGTTTCTAAGTGACAACTACCCAAGCATAGTCGATAATAATATCCAGGTTGTGAGTATGCACGAACGCGCATGCGTACGTGACTTATCAGTTGCAACATCACTTGCGGCTCTTCTCGCATCATCGTATACGAATTTATCGAAATCAAGTAGAGCATTGCGATTAGGTTTGTTTGGTTCCAAAATAAAATAAAAGTAAAAGAAATGGGACAATTCAGTAACAGTTTTTTTAGGATAATCATGCAACCTCTCTTATAAAGTTTATTACGAAAATGGACAACACTGTAAAAACAAAAATAATCTATGTCAAAGAGATGTTTAAAACTTCATGTCAGATAGAGGTTAATGTATGTCTAGATGCTAACTTAAAAACTTAATAATCTATGTCAGAATGACGTTTAAAACTTCACATCAGATAGAGATTCATGGACACAAATACTTGTTAACTTAAAAAAGTCTAAAGCCACCCGCTTCTCTAAGATATCAATAATACAGTTTAACCATTTTCGTTCATATTTAATTAAGTTTTAGACTTTCCTTGCGTTATGTTGAGAAACTTTATAAACAAAAGCTATGTAAAATTAAATTTTCTTTAAAAAATATGCTACATTTTTTTTTAAATTAATTGCTATTCAGATATTGAAAAACATTGAACTGCCCTTAAATTCTACCTTAAAAATTGTTTTGCCGCATAATGACGCGTCGTATCAAAAAATTTCCTAGAAAATAATTAATCAATATGTTTAAGACTTGTAGATAGGTATTCTTATAGCTTTACAATATGCAGCTATTTTAGAAATATTTAATAAAACAAAAAACTGACCCTAATAAACTCCCTTCTCCGCCACTGGATTTCTCCCAAAATCTAATCAGCTCCAAGCAAAATGAAAACAAGCTTAAATACATAAATTTTAAGCACGTAGATGTTTTCGTTCTGGAGTTATCGTGGATACTAACATACATGCAGAACACAAACACACACACACACACACACACACACACACACACAACACACACAAACACACACACGCACGCACGAGCGCGCACGAACGCACACGCAGGCGCACGCGCACGCGCACCCGCACATCCACACACGCGCACATGCCCACACTCGCACGCGCATGCGCATGCGTACATGCATGCGCACGCGCATGTATTCGCACACACACTCGCGCGCACACACACACACACACACCCACACACACCCACACACACCCACACACACCCACACACACACCACACACGCACACACGCACACACGCACACACGCACACACACGCACACACGCACACACGCACACACGCACACACGCACACACGCACACGCACACGCACACACCACACACGCACACACGCACACACGCACACCACACGCACACACAGCACACACGCACACCACACGACACACACAGCACACGCACACACGCACACACACACACGCACACACGCACACACACGACACACACGCACACACGCACACACGCACACACGCACACGCACAGCACACACGCACACACGCACACACGCACACACGCACACAGCACAGCACACCACGCACACACGCACACACGCACACACGCACACACGCACACACGACACACCACACGCACACACGCACACACGCACACACACACGACACACGCACACACGCACACACGCACACACGACACACGACACCACACGCACACACGCCACACACGCACACAGCACACGCACTACACCACACACGCACACACGCACACACGCACACGCACACACGCACACGCACACACACACAGCACACGCACACACGCACACACGCACACACGACACACGCACACACGCACACACGCACACACGCACACACGCACACACACGCACACACGCACACACGCACACACGCACACAGCACAGCACGCACACACGCACACACGCACACACGCACACACGCACACACGACACACGCACACACGCACACACGACACGCCACACGCACACACGCACACACGCACACGCACACACACGCACACACGCACACACGCACACAGCACACACGACACACGACACACGCACACACGCACACACGCACACAGCACGCACGCACCACACACACCACGCACACGCACACACGCACACACGCACACGACACACAGCACACACGCACACACGCACACACGCACACACGCACACACGCACACACGCACCACACGACACACGCACACACGCACAAGCACAAACTCACACACGCACACACGCACACACGCACACACGCACACAGCACACACGCACACACGCACACACGCACACACGCACACACGCACACACACAGCACACACGCACACGCACGCCGCACGCGCGCACGCACAGCACGCACGCACGCACACAGCACACGCACACGCACACGCACACGCACACGCACACGAACACGCACACGCACACGCACACGCACACGCACACGCACACGCACACGCACACGCACACGCACACGCACACGCACACGCACACGCACACGCACACGCACACGCACACGCACACGCACACGCACACGAACACGCACACGAACGCACGCACACGCACCCACGCACGCACGCACGCACGCATGCACGCACGCACGCACTCACGCACGCACGCACGCACGCACGCACGCACGCACACACACACACACACACACACACACACACACACACACACACACACACACACACACACACACACAGACACACACACCTTCTATACTTACATATGTACCTGTAGGTTGGACGGTAAAAATATCACGTTATGGCTACGATTCCAAAATGTAGACTGTATTGCTACGATTCCAAAATGTAAACTGGATTTTTCAAGTCCAACGGTCTACACTGAGTTTATTTATATCATTATAAAAGTTAAACGACGATTAATAACAAATTTTGTATTGCTTCTGATTATGAATCTAAAATACAATTGTTGGGCTTCGTCTTATGTAATAGTTCAATTACTGTGCAGCAAAGTTAACGTTTACTATTATAGCTCTAAAATGTAAATTATTGTGTTTAAACCAAGAATAGGACACTGAGTTCGTTTCTGTAAAAGTCAGGCAAAGTTTTAAAAAATGCATAGTATTGGTTTTACTTGTAATCACAAAATATAAGATGTTACGTTTGTGCAGTCCTTCATCGTGTGACAAAAATCGAGCGTGCTTTTAAACAATACTTCGAAGCCCTCACGATTATGCCTTCTAAACATAGACTGTTGTATTTAAGCCTAAAAGGCACACTTAAGTTGGCTACAACGCTACAAACATCAGGTAAAAATAAAAAAAATAGTTTGTGTTGGTTTTAGATGTAATCGCAAAATATAAATTGTTGCGTCTTTTCAGTTTTTTATACAGCAAAATATGTGTGTGTGTGTAAAGTGCCCTTATAGTTATGACTCTAAAATGTAAGTTTTGTGTTTAAGTTTAAAAGAGGACACCGAGTTCATTTACAGCACCAAAAAAATTGGGTATTTTTGATGTAATCGTAAAATATAAATTGTTGCATTTGTGCAGTCTTATATAGAACAACAAAATCAGGTATGCGTTTAGTGAAAATTCGTAACGCTTATTATTATGGATGAAAAATATAAATTGTTGTACTTAAGCTTAAAAGAGGACTCAGAATGTATTTATGGCACTACAAATGTTAGGTGATGGTTACAAAAGCAGTTTTTATTGGTTTTACATATAATCCCAAAATATATATAGTTGCGTTTGTATAGTATTTTATAGAGCAACACAAATTAAGCGTGCGTTTAATAAAAAATCGTAATGCTTATAATTATAGCGTCAAAATGTAAATATTTTATTCAAATTCATAAAGGACATTTAGTTTGTTTACCGCACCACAAAAGCCATACAAAGACTTAAAATGTATATTAAACTAGTATTAAATATAATCGTAAACTATAAGTTGTCGCGTTTGTGCATCATTTCATACAGGAACAAACGTGTGTTTAAAGTAAAATTTTTGACGCCTATGACTGCCTCCAAAATATAAATTGTTGCGTTTTACAGACAGGACACCGAGCTCATTTAAAGCACTACAAAAATTAGGTCATGCGATGGGTAAAAACATATTTTGCATTAGTTTAGACATAATCTCTAAATACAAATTGTTACGTTTTTCCAGTCTTATATAGAGCAACAAAAGCTAGGCGTGCGTTTAATGAAAAACTCATAACGTTTATGGTTATGGCTCCAGAATGTAAATTGTGTTTAAGCTTAAAAGGGAACACTGAGATTATTTGCGGCACTACACAAACTAATCGACGGTTAAGAAAGCATTGTGTATTGGTTACTACTACACGCATATCTCAAATTTTTTTTTACGTCACAAGCCCTGCCCACTGGGGCACCTGTCCCATTACTTTTTACATGGCCACGTAGGAGGTGTATTTTTTGTTGGTCGTTTTTCTTGTCGCCTTTTTTTTATACTCGCCTACTTGAGGGGGCGTATTTAGTTCTTAAGCTTGGGTTTGGTCTTGGACTTGGTCTTGGGACTGGGGGTGACGGCTAGTTTTGGTAATTATAGACCATTTTGTTTTCTTGACCCTGTGCTCTGATTTGAGGACTAGTATTCTGATTGGTTAATCAGGCCTTGGGAATTTTTCAATGACTTAATTTTATAGTTTATAAGAAGACCTTCACCTCGTGCCATAAAAATTCTATTCCAATAAACAAGAATTAATAGGTAAGATGATGACAAGTGTTTTTTCCATATTAAAAAAGATTTCGTTTAAGCTGCGTTTTATTATTAGAGTCAGTTTGATTTTTATCAAGGATATAAAAACCTAGATCTTAAACGATTATGTTCTACGCAGTTTGAATTTAAAATGTTAATTCAATTTTTTTTCAATATCTGAATGACATTGAGATTGTAAATAAAGTCACCTTCAACATAAAAAGAATGATTCATGCATTGTAACGGGTGGTAGTTTGAGATGACCTTGTATTATTGATATTTCATAGAAGCGGTCGGCCTTGGAATTTTTTTTAAGTTAACATGTATCAAAGGTTATTGATATTTTATATAAGCGGTCGCCCCTTGGAATTTTTGTAAGTTAACATGTATCAAGGTAACTGATATTTTATATAAGCGCTCGGCCTTGAATTTTTTAAGTTGACACGTAATTTATATCTACTAATATAATGCGTGGTAAGGCTAAAAATAATTAAACATGAATGAAAATAGCTAAACTGCATTATCTTATAGAAGTGATGGTGGCTTTGGATTTTTTAAAGCTGACGTGTATTTTATTTTATGCCTTATCTGAATTTAACGGTTATTCAGGCATAGATAACTGGTTCTATTTTACAATGTGATTTTCGTGATGCATTTTATTATAAAAGGCTACATAACTGTTATTAAAATTATTATAGGTAACGTAAGACTAAAAATTAAATATGAATGAAAATAATTAAACCGTATTATTTACAGAAGTGACAGATGCCCTAGGAGTTGACTTTGATCGTTTTAAAATGAAAATGATTAGCCGTATTATTGATAGAAGCGGGTGACCTTGGAGTTAATCTTGGGAATTTTCACTGACTTAATTTGGCCTTGAAAGAAATACTATAAATACGTGCATTTGAGGTTAGTCAATCTAGTTCTGTTCTGAAGAGCATTACGTTATCATCGTTATGGAATCTTTAAATGTTAATCAAATTTTGGGTTTGTTCAGTGCTGGTGTGTTAACTGAAGACGAACTGAAAAACGCCTATAGTATTATTACTTATAAGATACTGCGTGAAAACGACACTATCGATTCGATAGAGGTTTATAATGATTTCGCGAAGGCTGCACGGAGAGTTGGTGGAGTGTAAGTTATATATCTGTTTTTACTTTTAAGTTTTTAATTATTGTTTAAAGCCCCGCTCAAGTAAATATAGAGGAAGTGTTTGCTTACGATCAAGAGATGCTGAAAACCTCCGCAGTGGAGGATATGATAACGGTATGTCTTTCAATTTTCTATTGTTTCACTTACTGAATGAGTACATTACAGGGGCTAGACCAATCGGGCTCTGGCCTATCACCCCTGCAACAAGAGGCCGTAGCATCCTCTATCCAAATGAATAATACTAATATAATCGACGAATCAAACAGTAAATTCATAAAAAAATGTAACACCACGTGTAACTCGTTGCGATTTAGCTTTAATGACGAGACGTGTAAGGATAATCCCTTAACATTGCTGCAGGTAAAAATATATTGCTTCCTAAATGTTATTTATCTAACACATATTTTCACAGAGTGCATTCGAAGAACTGTATTCATACATTGTCAAGGATGTGGCTCCGTCCGGTCAAGTCGGTATCACGTTAAGGAACCTAAACTACCCCAACACTCCAATTAGCGTATCATTTAGAAGAGTTGACCAGTTGTCGGTGAAAGTGATAATGTGACTACTAGAAAAGGTAATGGAGATCAACGCTAGCTTTTCCTCGAGTGACTTGTTAGTTTTAAATGTGGATAGAGTGACTGTACCTGATGGCTATGGACGCAAAAACTTGATTTTTTTTACGGTCTGGAATGTTTTAGAAACCACAAGGATGGTGAAATATGTGAAAACTACGTAGATGCTTAAAGTATCTCAAAACCATTGAACTAAATGGTAAACATAGATGCGAATACAGCCGTTGTTCTACGTATATGAATGAAAAACCTATCGGTCATCTTTGCTTCATGCCTGTTAACAAGACTCGACGTGACACTTGTAATGGTAAAACATCTATGTTTATCTTTTATGATCTGTAGTTCATGAAAGCGAAGGTGTGTAAGGGGACGAATGATAGATTTCTGCATGAGCCCAATCTACGTGTGGCCGCGAATGTTTGTCTCGCTTGTATTCAACGCATCGACAATTTGGATGAGCGATGTCCGATGTGTAGCGAAAGAGTGCACATTTTCAGGGGAGATCCTGTTGAATCATTTCTGTCGTATGTTGCCGAGAAAGCGCGAAAATTTAATGTTACATGCATTGCACATAACATGAAGGAGTACGATGGGTGTTTTGTGCTTAGATGCATGCTAGCGAATAATAATCGATGGAGGCCAAAAGTCATCTCTAACGGTCTAAAACTAATTTCTATCCAATGCGACGATATCAGGTTTATTGACTCCCTTAATTTCATCCCATCACCACTCTCGGCATTTCCGAAAACTTTCAATTTCCCCGAATCAAGGGGATATTTTCCTTTTCTATTCAACACATCCGAGAATCAGAATTACAAGGCTTCCTTGCCACCTGTTGAATATTATTGAGTAGATCAGATGTCGGGGAAAGATCGGCAAAAACTTTTAGAGTGGCACGCTTCCCAAAGTAATTATATTTTCAAGATGCGTGAAAAGATTGTGAAATATTGCCTTACCACGCATTATATTAGTAGATATAAAATACATGTCAACTTGAAAAATTCAAGGCCGACCGCGTATATAAAATATCAATAACCTGGATACATGTTAACTTAAAAAAATTCAAAGGCCAACCGCTTCTATAAAATATCAATAACACAAGGTCATTTCAAAATATCACCCGTTACAATGCATGAATCATCCTTTTTATTTTGAAGGTGACTTTATAATCATGGCATTATTCTGATAGGGAAAAAAATTTGAGTTAACTGCATAGAACATAATCGTTAAGATCTAGGTTTTTATATCCTTGATAAAAATCAAACTGGCTCTAATAATAAAACACAGCTTGAACAAAATCTTTTTTATTGTATAAAAAACACTTATCATCTTATCTATTAATTATTGTTTATTAGAATACAATTTTTATGGCAGGGGGTAAAGGTCTTCCTATAAACTAGAAAACTAATTCATTAAAAAATTCCCAAGGCCTGCTTAATCAATCAGAATACTAGTCCTCAAATCAGAGCACATGGTCAAGAAAACAAAATGGTATATAATTACCAAAAATAGCCGTCACCCCTAGCCCCAAGACCGAGTCCAAGACCAAACCCAAGCTCAAGGACTAAATACGACCCCTCAAGTAGACGAGTATAAAAAAAGGCGACAAAAAAACGACCAACAAAAAATTCGCCACCTACCGTGTACTACTTTGGTTTTTATGTAATCGGCATAAGCAGTACATAGAGAATTGGCATGTATAAGAAAGAGACAAACAGGAAATTACAATAAGTGCGAGAAAGAAGGTAGGTATAATGGGTCAGGGACACATTCGTTTAAGCAAAAAATTTAGCACCCAAGGTCATACAATATTGCCAAGAAAAGGTACAAAATTATTCAAAACAGGTCCAAAATAGCCCAAAAGGAACCCCTTTCCCAAGAACCGGTCAAAACACGTACCCGTTTCCACAACACAAGTCAACATCAGGTACTTTTTTGGGCTGTTTTTAATCTGTTTTGAACTCTTTTGACCTGTTCTTGCCAACACTGTGCGTCTATGAGTTTTAAATTTTACGACAAAAAGGACGTGATCTTGATCTTGACATATTCTCTTTCTCTACATTTATAATTCTCTACCTATATGTCTCTGTCTTAGTTTTCGCTGGAACAGGTGGTTGTTGTCCAAGAACTAGTTCGATTTTTAGATAAAAATAGACCATCATATCGTTCTATGTTTAGATTTTCACGAATCAACTTTCGGGTTTAAGAAGCCAATAAACTTTGGGCTTTGTCTCTTGTATAAGTCAATAAATAGGTTTTGTTTTTATATTTCTACGAATCGTAATATGATCCGCACGGTGACCTTATGCTGTTTTTTATATTGGCGAACTTTGAACAATGCAAAGCATATGCAGTACCAGTTACAACTGCCCACCTTGCAGATTCTATTTTTTGGAATTCATTTGCAGCTGTTTTCAATATTTTCCTTTACTCAGCAGTTTTCAAGGTCAACGAACAATGATATCCGGTGGATTATTGATTTTTAGAAGAAGATTGAATATTATTGGCACAGTTTAATGAACTGTTTATTTCCGGTTTGGTTTGATTGAATTTTCAGATTTTCTGTCATTGATTACCTTACGGTGTTCTAGATCAGTGACCGTGAAAAGGTTAATGAACTTTTCCCTAATACAGTGACCTTTAAGAGGTCAATAAAGTTTGGGTTGACAGCCTCTTCTATCTCCCGAAACTAGTAGAATTTTTTATTTACCAAAGAATTGACCAATCCAGGTCAATAAACTTTGGTTCTATTTTTAGATTTTTAAGAAGCACCACGAGTCTCTTATGCTTGTACCCACTTTAAAGGTTACTGAGGTTTCCCAGGAGCTGGTTTATACCTTTAGGTGTCTAAGAATTGTAATATTTACATCTCTAGAGCTCAATAGAATTTGGCATGAAAACACCAATGAACCTTGGGGTTTCCAGGAATTGATACTATTTTTATATTTCTAGGAATCCACCAACTTCCGGGTTTTATACGTCAATGCCAGCTTAAAGAAGTTAATGAACTTTAGGGTTTGCCCCTCTATTTTCTAAGAATTGCACTGGTAGAGGTCTATAAAATTTGACCTTGAAGAGGTCATCAAATTATTTCCAAGAATTGTAGTATAACACCTGTAGAGGTCAATAAATTTTCACCTCGAGTTTCCCGCCAAAAAAGGCGCGGCATACTGCAAAATATGGCAACACTAACCTTAAGACATGGTAAGACTCTAAAGTGGTCCAGCAGTGGGGTGGTGGGCTTTTAAATAAAATTTTACAACGATTATGATTATGGATTCAAAATGTAAATTGTATTTTAAAGTAACACTGAGAAAAAAATTTAAAAATATCTTGCACTGATTCCAGTTTTAACCACATAATA
The DNA here is from genome assembly GCA_036346205.1 of Vesta saturnalis. Taxonomy (NCBI): domain Eukaryota; kingdom Metazoa; phylum Arthropoda; class Insecta; order Coleoptera; family Lampyridae; genus Vesta; species Vesta saturnalis. The sequence continues at coordinate 155,868 of JARFJB010002360.1, forward strand.
TACTATATTACTGTGTGAAGTAATTTATTGTGCAACAAGAAATAGTCGTTTCGAAAACGTTAATTGTTTGGATCAAGTTTAATCGAGAACACTAAGTTTGTTTACAGCACTACAAAAATTAGGCAAAAGCAGAGAAAGAAGGTGTGTTGGTTTTGGTTGTAATCACAAAATACGTAGTTATATTTGTGTGCTCCTTTACCGCGGAGCAAAAACCAGCCTTGCGTTCAGAGAATATCTGATAGCCCCAAAATAAAAACTGTGTTTAAGCTAGAAAGAGGACACTGAGTTTATGTACACTAGATATTTATCCGCATATAATTTTACTCTGATATTGTAACATTTTTGTATCGTTTAGGGCTTTTAAAATACCATTACTAGACGTAGCCTTAAATTCGCCTTAAACATATATGGAGGTAAGGAGGTATATTTTGCGGTTCCTCTAAGTGCCTCTCTGCCTTAGAATTGGAGTTCTACGATCTCCTTTATCTCTTTCTAGTGATTCTCGCACCAGTTTTACGATGATTTTGCTATAATGCATCAGTGCAAGTCCTATTAAACCATGGCTAGGAAAGATTATGTCTTTTGGAAATGTATAAATATACCCATCAAGATAACACCAGTTATTTAAAGGGTCATTTTTGAATAGGAGGACAGTTTAAAGCAAGACTCACGCCAGGGGAAGGTTGCAAAAAAATCTCGCAATTCGCTCCAGTTAGCTGATTTAAAACACCGAATAGTTCTATGTTTTTTGAATAACAGTGGGATTTGGTACAGAGGAAGTTATTACGATTAGGCAAAGGTCTGATTGACCAAGTGGGGAAAGGGATCTTGTTTGACAGACAAGTGGGTTAGGTGTTAGGAATAAGTCCAGCAGATGTGAAGTATGGTTAGGGTTGTTGGGAATTCTGGTGGTGACCTGCGCGATTATTGCAAGATGAAAATTGAAGTCAATCAGAGTTACGGACATTAAAATTTCGTACAATTTAAATATGGAAAGATGCTAACTGTGATAAAAGGTACTCTATTTTCAGACTAACGTAATCAAAAAGGTCTTGCAAGTTATTATTGGGAGACATATACAGGGTGGATGCGGGGAACTACGAAGAATCCGTATACGTATTCTTTGAACAATTTTACGCAAAAATGATTATGTGCAATTTTCCCCAATCCCTAACTCCTAAGGAGATATGGGCGGTTGAAGAAAAATGTAAAAGTAAGTAAAGAGAATACACTTAACAGCTGCTTAAGTCATAAAACGAATCACTTAATGATCTTATTTTGAAAAACTGTAACCATTTTTATTTGTCACCTCGTTATTTTATGTGCATTTTTGTGCTATGTTGTGTTTTTGTTAATTTGTCAATAAAAATTGTTATTAAAAGTTTTGTTTTATAATTTTAAGACTTAAGCCGTTGTTATGAGTATTCTCTTTACTCACTTTTACATTTTTCTTCAACGGCCCTTATCTTCTTAGGGGTTATGAATTGGGGAAAGTTTCACATAATCATTTTTGCTTAGAATTGTTCAAAGAATACGTATACAAATTCTTGGTAGTTCCCCTGCGGACACAATTGGGAACCAAATCACGTCGAATTTGTTGTTTTCCAAAGTGGATATCCTCTAACAACCTACGTTGTCTTTGGTATACGAACATACCCCGCCTTTTAGGCGAAAGTTAGAGTGGAGGTTGTATCTGGGAAATTGTAGGCCAGGCGAATCAATGCTTCCAGGGGAGACCCGTGTTTTTGATAGAAACAGGAAGTCCGGTTGCATTTGTTCAAAGTGCAGTTGAGATTAAGATTCTATCTGATACCATGCATGTTGCAGTAATGTATCCCAGGTCGCTTGAGTCCTGCCCTCCTGGGGATCCGAATGGGGCAGGATTTTATTCCCGACAGACCTTGCTTTTGTTAGCCTTGATTTGTTGTTGATGAATTTTTGTCCCACACAGAATCCTTGGGACGGATCAACGAACCGATGTGAAGCTGTGGGTGTCTGGCCCTACTCACCTGGAGTATAGCGTTGGTTTTAGAACTCGTAATTTTAACGGTTTGGCCGTTAAGACGCTACGCTTAGCGTGTTGGCGAGTACATAATGAATAATGGAGATAGTGACTGGCAGTCCTTACCGAACTCAGAAAATCGTAGCACCAATATTAAAGAGCCCATGGTACAGGTGGTGGTATTGAACTAGGCGGCATAGGGTATACACGCCTTTCACCTATGAAGTTGTAGAATATTAGAGCAGATAATCTGCAAACTAACCTAAAATTTCTAATAAACATTGAGACGCATACAAATGAATATAAAAATCGATTTTACTGCGGTTAATGCACTCACTTTACTGGTATTCTCGACCTGGATTTAACTTATGGCTTAGTCATCTTTTCAAATGCTAACTAATGGTTTGGTTACCTTCCACTTCAAGTATTTAATTGATTCTAACACGTTTCACTTCAAACTTTTCTTGCAATCACATCTTTTCAATCTAATAATAGATCTCACAACTAACTATCCTATTTAAACATTGATTAAAAAATCTATTCTTTTTAAAGCTCTCATGACAATCGCAATAACTTGGATTGTTTTTAATCCTATCTGTATCTTTTATTCCAAAACGAACCTCTTTTTTGCTTTAATTTCATTTCCAACTCATTTCATTTCTATTTATACTGGTAAATTCCTGAAATCAATATGAATACTTCAGATTGTTGTAATTAATACGATAATAACAATAAAGCTTTATATAGTGCTATAAAAAGTAGTCATAAACTTGCTCATAAAATCTCAATTTTTCTAGTATGATAAATTACACATGTTTCATAATAAACTCTTAAAAACTACCTGGATGTGTCGAATGTTTGTAGCCCTTGCATCAGTTTTACTAGTTATTTATGAATCGTAATCAAAATGATCTCGAAACACTATACTGTCGTAAAACCCATTCATGACTTAGTATAAAAAGACAGTTATTGAACGTAAAATGAATCCCAAGAGAAATAACAAGAGACAGAGAACAAAACTGTGTACTTTATCAGTACGTAGCAAAGCTTAATTGACTAATAAGAATATAAAACTTCCAAACTCTTTGCTTGCTAAATTTTTTATGCATTCAAATGCAAATGAGTTTAAAATTTCTCTCAGAAAACTTTGTAAAAGGATTATAATTATCAAACACCCATTCCTCAGTGTTTGCTTTTTAGAATATAAGTCATAATCAGTTTTGATTATTTCCATCTAATGAATAGAATTAAGGGCTACAATGGTTCTGTCAATTATCATTTGCATGAGTAACTAATTTAGTAATACTCAACTTACGATGCCTCGACACAAATACCATTTAATGAAACACGCCGTAAACCCCCAAGAAAGCAGTATTCATTTCTGGTTAAACAACCGGAAGGGTTTACTTTACACATTTACTGACATATGGCAAACGCATCCTATTGTAACGGCCCTGTTTAGTTTTGAAATTAAAACAAACATCACACGGTTTACTAATGTACATTCAAGCGTATTATTGTTTCATCAATACATTCTGTTTGTACTAAATTTGTATCAATTTTGAAACAAGTTAGTCAAATTATACACTCTAATGCCTAAATTCAATTTCATTAACTCAACAAGAATGTGATTGTGTCATTAATGTAATTAGAAATGTATTTTACGAAGATCGTGCGTTTACGGAATTTAATAAAGTTCTTTTTTCTATCTTTTCATTTTTTAGGTTTCGCGCCGTCTTCCTTTTGTTGTTTTACTCTATATATTTCTAACCCAATATTTATCAAAACTATACCAGTAACAAATGAAAATGTTTGGTTTGGTTGTGTTAGCTTATGGGATGTGGTCGCTTAGGTAAAGGAAGAGGGTTTAGGCGACATGTTTTCCGTGAAACGGTTGTAATGGGAAGAAAATTAAGAGTAGATTCTTTACCTAAAAATAAACAAAAAGTTTATCTAAACATGGGTCCGAAATAGCTCCGTATTCACGATACGGGGTGTTTAAACTTTTCCGTCTTTATAGATATATAGTTTATTTAACGTTTATCGAAAACCCGTTGAGATGAGTTTTGGTACACGCAAATGTGTCATTAAAGTCAGATTACCTATAAAATTGCTTTCTAAAGCACTTATATTAGTGGAGTTCGTGCTGCAAAGTCTTTGGCTTAGCAAAAAAAAAAAATATGTACGCCACTCGTTTTTGCAAAAATTAGTTTTTTAAGGCCAGGTTAATTCTGTTTAACAAGTGCCTCCAGGATTTTTTCTTTTGACGAACCGTTTTCGAAATAAAATTTATTTTGTAAATCATACAGCTTTTGTCCAACTGAAACAAAAAGGAATGTCATAAAGTGTCTAGAGATTTGAATTGAATTTGAGGTTTATATATATATATATATATATATATATATATATATATATATATATATATATATATATATATATATATATATATATTAGAATTAGGCATAATAAAGGGGCTAGAGTTTATTGAGTTTGAAATTCTCTATAGTAGGCAAGTTAGGTAAATTTGTGGAAGTATACAGTTCGTTTTCAATGAGAAAATAGTTACGAGTGCAAAATTATGATTTTGATGTGACAAAACAGGCTTTGTGGGGTTTGCACAAGGTTGTTATTTTCATAAAAGCATTGAGCTATACCAGTAGCATGTGAGAAAGGTCAGCATGATTAATATTAATGGGTACGATTAGTTTCGTGTAATGTAATTATGTAATTTCGCATTTTATTCAATGAATTTTAATATTTTGAACATATATCAGATATTGATCACATGGAGTATGATAATTATAATATGTAGAATGTATAGTATTAGGTACAATGCATATTCTATTTGAAATAGGAAAGAAAGGGTATGTACGAACATGGTATATTTGTAATTCAAAGACAAAGTATATAAAACGTGCATAAGAAGTGATAGTGACTTAAAAACATGAACAACAATTGTGCAGTGTGATATTTAATATAAAATTGCAAATTTTATACAAAAATTGACAAAATAGTTAAACAATGTGAAAATGTGAAATGACAAAATTAAGAACTATGGAGTACAAGTGAACAGTATTTATGTTAGAGACAGATATAAGAACACATTTTACGAACAATTCAAGTGTTATAGACATTTATTACACAAATTAAAAGTAAATTTATATTAAGTTAGGTTAAGTATTATTTGTAAGAATTTCACAAAATTATAGTTTTTATAGGGTAAGATAAGTTTAAAATAAATTATAAAAACATTTAATAGTAGGTTTCCCTCATTTCAACAAGGAATTTAACTATAAATATGTAATATAAACATAAAATTAGAAAAGTTGGGTTAACTACATAAATTCTAGATGTGAAAGTGGAAATTTTGTAAAAATTAAATAAAGTGGGTTGAAGTAGATGTATTTTGATACAGTTTTTTATGTGGAATTTGAATATGTAATTAGTTAGGTTGTAGGATGTAAGATTTTTTAGATATTAGTAAATTTAGATTATAAGTTGTCAAAATGAAAATTATCGAAGCAAAATAGGGCTTTTGAGGTGCCTTTTTATGCGGAATTTTGCCCAGATTCCAAATCTGTGATTAAAAATCAAATCCGAATTGTTTTGAAGAAGATATAGCATAATTTATGTTTTAGTTAAGTTTGCAATTTTGTTTAGACCAATCAGAAGCTAGAATCTTTTGTGTGTAATGTAGAGAAAAAATTTAAAATTTGGTATTTAGGAGAAATGTATAAAAGGAATTGTTCCTGATTTCTCGCTCTCTTGCCCTCTTGTTTTTTTTTATATTTTGTGATTAACAAGTCATAGTGTTAGTGTTATTTGTGTTAACATGTAAGTAACAATTCTCGTAAACATTATCGGATTTGAAACGCTATCGACGTAGAGTTGAGATATCAGAAACAAATGTTTTAACCTATAACTAAAGTTAAAAATAAGGTTACCGATCCCAATTGTCGATAAAAGTGTAATTGTTTCGTTTTTCAAGATCGTGTGTAAACATCGGGTGATGTGCATTTTTTGTATGTTAATAAATTTCTTTAATTATTTTGGATTCGATGTTTATTTTGTTGACAGTGATTAAGACCATAAAATAAATTTGCACTTCATAACGGAATCTAAAATAAAGGTGCAAGTGAATACAAAAATCTACATAAAATTAAAATACAAAATTAAATCCGAGAAATTATTAAATAAATAATACAAGATTTTAAAACCACGAATAAAAGAAGGTGCTTGTCTGAAAGTATTTGAGCATTGTAAGTACATCGTATTTACCACATGAAGAACAGTCAACAGTTATTTGATATGGATGACATTATGGAATGTTAAGCAGCATATTTGGGACCGCAAAGCAGTATCACCGATTTATGGAAGGAAGTCTACGTCCAATGTTTAATGTGGAGCAACCCGACATGACCATTATTTGGAATTTGCAGCAACACATGTGAGTTGTATTTCTCTATCGTAACCCTATTGGATTTGTTATTTTTATTGATGTCCTGCATTTGATTTTTTTTGATAATGTATAAATGTTTGTACGAATACACGTGTCAATATCTGAAAAGTACATGATTCAGTGTTATTATAAAATTAATATGTTTACCTCAAACAAAATTAAAATTGTGCTCAATAATTTAGATCAATTGCCGAAATTTTTGACAGGCTACATTTATCTCAGTATTAAATACGCAACGCATGCGTAGTTTGTGCAGATCTCAACAAAGTTGGTTTCACATTGTAACTGTTTATTACAAAATACAATTTGATCATTTACATGAATATTCCCAGATTTAATTTATTTTACCAACAATCAATGTTTATTACAATTGAACCCTATCCCCAAAAGAGATTTTGAGTTAGTACGGCGCAATTATATTTTTTATATAAATTAAATTTAAATTGAACCTAATCACCATTTAGTAAATTGAGTATTTAAAATAAATAATATTTTTTGCTTTCTAACGCTCGCCATCACAATAATATATATATATATATATATATATATATATATATATATATATATATATATATATATATATATATATATATATATATAGGGTGTTCCAACAAACGTTAGTTTGGTTTATAAACGTGTCCGAAAATTAATCCTTAAGAAGATACGGCCCTGTAAGTGGCTCCAAAAGTCCTTTTTTATTATCTCTGAGACGGTTTAAGATACCTAAATGAAGTTTAGACCACTCATACCTTTAATTAGGTCATAAAAGAGAGTGTTGCGACTTATTTTGTCCCCAAATTTTTTTTGTGGAAATATTTTTAATTTTTTGGTCAAAAATAGTATTTTTTAAACAATTTCCCACAAAAAAGATACTCTTCTTTAAATTAAAAAAAAATTACTGGTTTTGGAGTTATTTGCGGTTTTAGGAGGTAATGCTGACCGAATTAATAAATTATTTTAAAATGAAACAATTAATAATTTACATGCCCGAGAACGAAATACCTCAGGGAATAATGATTGCTTCAGAAACAACTATGAGGTAAAAATATTGTAAATTATTTAGAACTTAAAAAAGGTTTTAATTGTATGACATTAACACAGAACGCACAAAAGAAACAATTAATAAAAAATAATGAATAACATAAAACAAACAGAACAAAAGGTGAATAAGTAGGTTTTTACATTAAATATTCTAAATACGCACCATTTTCACGAATACATAATCGTAAACGTTTTTCTAGTGAAAACATAATACTTTGGAGTGGACGTGGTTCTTGAATTAACATTCTTAAATTATTTTGAACTCTAGCTTGAAGTTCTTCAACGGAATTTATTTCGCTTGAACATACTTTTTCTTTAACTAAACTCCACAGATCAAGATCCAAGAGATTTAGGTCAAGGAACCTTGGTGGCCTGTGGATACAACCATCAGCACCTCGACCAATCCAACCATTTGGAAAATGTTCGTCGAACCATCTTCTAGCTTCTCTAATGAAATGTGGTGGAGTACCATCATGCATGAAAACCATATTTCTTCGTAGATCAAGAAAAAATCTTCTAATAGCGGAAATAAATGATTATCCAAAAATTCATAGTAAACATCACCATTTAAATTTCCATAAAAAATATGGTACGTAACGAAGCGGTTGCCTATTGAAACAGCCCATACATTCAACTTAAAGTTATGTTGATAATGCGCTACACGTTTAACCATTGGTTTTTCCTCTGCCCAGAAGTGACTGTTATGAGTTTATGACTATTAAACGTACCTTGTCTAGTAAAAGTTGATTCATAGGTCAAAGGAATATTTTGTAAATCAAGGTTCTGTCTCATTCTTTCTTGTAATAATTCGTGAAAGTCTCTTCTCAAAAAAAGATCTTCAGGCAATAATGTACACTAGAAACACTTGCGTTACTTGCCCTTGCCACATTTGTTACACTTATCGCATGATACGCAACAACTAGATTTAAAACAATTTCCTCTGTTTAAGGAATTCTTGCCACTCATGGTCTACCAGAATTTACCTTTTTTGGTTTAAAGGTTCCAGTCTCACGGCACTGCCTCACTAAATTCAAAAATGTTTTTGAATCCGGTACACTTCTTCTTGGAAATTTTTTATATCGGTATAGACACCTTTACAGGGCCATATCTCCTTAAGGAGGCATTTTCGGATACATGTTATATGTGTATATATATATATATATATATATATATATATATATATATATATATATATATATATATATACAGGGTGACTGGTAACTTATGCTGTTAACTGAAAGTGCGGATGACCCTAAACTGAACAATTTTTCTTAGTAGATGAACAGGCGAAACCTAATAATAAATAAACTACAGTATATTAAAGATGATTGCCCACTTTTGGAAAACCACTGGTACTAGTTCACAATTTTAATTAAAAGATACAATTTTTCGATAAATCAGCGTGCCTGATTGGAATCAGCGATTGTTTCTTGTGTTACAATCTGACATGTCAATGTCATCGATTGTTGCTTTGTTGACATCTATCAAGTGATTGACTTGTCCTCCTACTGTAAGTAAATAAATTTTGAATTTCACAACATTAGAATGGAAAGATATCATTATACCAATGAACAGTATTCTGACATGTTAATCATTTATGGCATGGTTAATGAAAATGCTGCCGCAGCAAGAGAACTGTATTTCCAAAGGTTTCCTAGGCGATCAATTCCTGATTCTGCAACCTTTCGCAGACTTGTGCACCGAGCTCGAACGACGGGGTCTTTGACACCCAAACAAGGGCGTGATGGTGGTAGACCACATCGCCATGGTGACGTGTAGAAGAAGAGATTTTGGATATGATAGGATGTCGCACCTTTATTAAGAACACGAGAAATTTCACGGGAGCTAAGAGTGTCGCAGTGGATGATTATCCTCTGCGCAAACGATTCTGTGAAACTGTAGAAACGATCTTATTAACGGTTCTTAAAAACTTTTTCTTTTACTGTTACTATTTTGTCTTTGAGTCTTTCTTAAAGTTTATAATTAAGAGTTACTTCTTGAAGTCCTCTTAGTATGTCACTTCAATTAACATAAGTTACCAGTAACCTTGTATATATATATATATATATATATATATATATATATATATATATATATATATATATATATATATATATATACACACAGGGTGTCTAGAATCTATCCACGTTCTGCGGCTATCTTTGTTATTATAAGAGATCCCAAATCAGCAAGACATGCACTAAAATAATGTTTTCGCAAAAGCTTTCGCCGCTGTAAGAGTTGTTTTGTCTTAAATACTTCGATAGTTCGCACTGAACCACAAACATATATTTAGAACCTTCTTATGTGATTTGAAAAGGACCAACCAAATCCAATGTTACATTATCCATTATTTCTGGAGGCGTTGCCGTGATCTCCATGGGTTATGTTTTGGAAACTTTGCTTTTATTCACTTGGTATGTTTTACGCGTTTTTACAGATTTCCTTACTATTTAAGCCATATTCTTGAAAAAGTATTTATTTATTAAACCTTTGTATAACATTTTCGATCCCATGTGACCACCAATTGATTTAGAATTGTGGTAGTTTTCGACAAGTTTCATTTGTTCATCTTCATTTTCTACTTTAATGTGTGCTGGGTGTATGAAAGTTTGTCGATTTCCTTCTTCTAATATTTCATTTGCTGCTTTCTTCACTTCATCTACTTTAAAGAACTTAAACAATTTATTATTCTTACATATTTTTACTTTATAGACGTTACACTCTCCAGCTATCCTTACGATGCTGTGCCAAACCATCGCTAAAGCTGCTTTGTCATTAGAAAAATGTACTCTTTGATGATCGATCGTTTTCTTTTTAGATATCAACTTGATATCAACATCATTTTCATACTTATCAGTTCTTACACTATGCATTTTTATTACTTCAAATGAACTAAAAACTTCTATTATTTTCATATTCTCTTCAATTTTATTCCTTTTTTCTTATTCTTCTGGTACCAGTTTCATAACTTCTATATTTCCATTATTTTCTGCAGCTTGTAATCCAATTTCTTGATCTTCTTGTACTTGTCTGCTAACTCCAGCTCTTGTTACCACATTAATTTGTTCTACTTTTTTGGCTAATTCTTCTAATTGTTTGGATGTTATTTTCAATCAGAATAATACATTTTTATTTCTAGGGATATACACCACTGTATAATTATAATCCGCTGAAGCCATTCTAATTTTGTTGAGTCCACTATTTTCAACCTTTGCTGATGTTGAATAAGCATATTGCAGAGCACGATGATCAGAATAGATGTAAAAATGTTTATTGTATATATATATATATATATATATATATATATATATATATATATATATATATATATATATATATATATGTTACAAAAGGTTGGCTGGCTATACGTTTTTGGATTTTATGGACAATTTTGAAAAAATCAAGAATAACTTTTTGATTTCGATTCATTTAGCCGCAACCGATATTTTGTATTTTTCTAAATAAAATTATATGTGTTGTTTTTAAGATATTTTCATAAAATTGGTACACGGATGTATCTTACAAAGACACAACATAGGAAAAATATTAATTTACGTAATTTAATTTTTTTCAAAATGGTGGCCATGTCAATTCTTTAACATGAAATTACGAAAAAACCGTAGCCCAAATGAAAATTTTAGAAGAGACTATATAATTTCGAAATTAATTTATCTTTCTAGTGACACACACCTTGTTTGTTGAAATCGGTTAATAAATAAGGAAGATTGTAGTTTTCACGTTACGCGTTACTAGTTAATCGCGGTGCGCGAGTAATTCAAACAACAATTAGGCGGAAGGCTTTGTCCGCACAAGAAAGGACGTGGTCGCCAAATAAATAAATACAATAGCATAAATAATAATAAATAGCATAAATAAATAAATACAACAATTCTCATAAAGCAAATCCAATAAATATTTTGGTCAACAAATTGCTCATATTAAGTGTTCAAAGTGACCACCGTTGCTAAAAACACATTGCCGCAGTCGACGTAACATGGATTCCCTAACTCGTTGTAACAGTCCTGGCGTATCCCTGATTCGTCTCATTCCATGCTCAATCCGCTGTCTCAGCTCTCCAACATTGGTAACCGGAGTTGCGTAGACCAGCGATTTTAAATGTCCCTAAAGATAAAAGTCAACACGGGAACTGTCACTGCTAGTAATGCGTTTGTTTCGTTTACATTTAACAGCTGTTCGTTAATTATTATCAGATGTTTTCATTGTTGCGGCATTGTATTGAAAATGTAGCAGGTGAGATAACAGTATACCGGAATTTTAATAAAGTGACATTGAATGTGTTTATACTAAATGCCTTACTAACCTTACTTAGATAAATTTCAAATAAATCAGTAATAGCGACCTAGCTGAGTCCCCACGATCGCGAACTTTGTTGTGAAAGTTTTTATAGTTGTTTTTTTAATTAGTAAAGCATGAATTTAGCCTGAAAAGGTAATTTTATTTTCCTTTGTAAATAAATTGATTGTTGCAGTGACAGTTGTATTTATTTATTTATGCTATTTATTATTATTTACGCTATTGTATTTATTTATTTGTCGACCACGTCCTTACTTGTGCGAACAAAGCCTGTCGCCTACTTGTTGTTTGAATTACTCCCGCACCGCGATTAACTAGTAACGCGTAACGTGAAAACTACAATCTTCCTTATTTCTTAACCGATTGGAACAAACAAGGTGTCATTAGAAAGATAAATTAATTTACAAATTATTTAGTCTCTTGTAAAATTTTTATTTGGGCTACGGTTTTTTCGTAATTCCACGTTAAAAAATTGACATAGTCGCCATTTTGGAAAAAATTAAATTACGTAAATGAATATTTTTCCTATGTTGCGTCTTTGTAAGATACATCCGTGTACCAATTTTTATAAAAATATCTTAAAAAACAACACATATAATTTTATTTAAAAAAAATACAGAATGGCGGTTAGCGGCTAAATGAAGCCGAAATCGAAAAAAAGTTATTCTTGATTTTTTTTTCAAAATTGTCCATAAAATCCAAAACGTATAGCCAGCCTAACCTTTTGTAACACCTGTATATATATATATATATATATATATATATATATATATATATATATATATATATATATATATATATATATATATATAGATGAAATTGTTGAATTGCAAAATTAAATTACTAGCGCCACCTGAAAGTCTAGTTTTTATTAAGGCATTAACTATATCTTCATGATCTTCAAAACTTAATTTTAAAAATTCAAGACCATTTAGAAATGAATCTAAGTCTGAGTTGCCACCGCTAAAACCACTATTGTTTCTAATAACCCGTCTTTAACAATATGTATACCAATGCGTTCAGGTACATTATCCGTACATTTAATAATTGGAAAGGTATGTACGATTTTTTTATGAATTTCTTGAAAGATAATTTGAACAGCTTTATCAACATTTTTATCGTTTAAATAACCTTCCTTATAATAATTAAGAGTTAATCTTTGAAATTTATTGAACAGGTCTACGAATTTCCTCTAATCTCTAATCTAATTTTCTCCCCTTTTTTACTCTTTACTAATCTATCATTTGGAATAAAATTTTCTATAACTAAATTTATCTCATCTGTAATCTTATTTAAGTTATTAGTAACCAAAGGCATGTATTAAGAGAAGAAAAAATAACCTAGTTGTCGTTCAAATTGTAAACAATCGTGTAGACAAACAATAACAGAAAGAAAGCCAATGACTCACCTAACCTTTACAATATTCTAATTTGATTGAGCAACACTACACTTAACATTTTTAAACTGTTTTACACAATTTCCACTATTACACTTGTTAACGCTGACTCCATGTAAATTTGATTCGCACTCGATAATTTACTATCATAATATTTACTTTTCCAACTTAAACCTTATTAATCATATTTAACATTTCACTACTTTTTACTACTTCCTTGTGTATCTTCTTGGTGACGCGCCTATTATACCGTTTTATTATACATGACACTATAATTGCTAGTATTAACGTTATGACTAAAATTCTTTCGCCGGGTTTTGCTACATATTTTAATTTCGTGCACCCCGTACTACCACCATTAAATGCGTTGCGTGGGTTAAGAGGTACGTATCTTATCAGGGGGTGGTGTTTTAAGTATAACGTTTTTTGGTTTGTTTCTTATTCTAGCAAAAATTTTCATTCCCACATTTTAATGATGTTATATCCTAAATTTTTGAGACGGAATACTTTTGATTTAGTATTTTGATATATCTGCTTTATGGTATCGTGTGGATTGTCAAACAGCGGTGCATAGAAATGAGTTGTAAAGCATATAGGACAACCATGGTAGTAAGACCCGTAAAAGTGGAAAACTTCATTCGATGATTCACAATAACCGTTTGCTCTCAAGCCATACGTCACATACTCTCTGTTTACCAGCGTGTTTAATAGAAATACCGCTACGGTCCTCTTCCCAGACCAGCATTGTATGGCACATATAGATTGTTTGTCTGCTCTTCGATAACCAGCTTTGGGAAAAATTCCAATTGTATCGGGTTGTAAAAATCATCGTCGATACACCAGATTGCAAGCTGAGGCTATCGTAATGGCCTCGACAAACGGATCAACCAAACACTTCTTCAAAAACAGCCTTTTAAGGTACATGCAAGCATGTTTTAAGTTGTCTGCATCGGACCGGCAATATTTTATTAACTCTTACATTTTAAATATATAACCCTGTGATTGCGTTTCTTCATACCATTTTAAAAATTCAGCTCTTTCTTTGGGTTTTTTGGCGTTGGGGGAGTAATAATCAATATGAGATAGCTGTCCTACATACTCGGAGTTTGATTTAATGTTAAATAGATGGGGGAAATAACCTTTTCTTATATCCGTCGCTAATACAAACAGCTTTGGTAGAGCTGAGAGCGGCATAGGGATGTAGTTAAGACTTCAGTAAGTTTTAGGTTATCGAATTTCATCATTAGTATTTTAGACCCCCTCATTATAATCTCCGGTTTAAGGTGTGTGTTTGTTAGTGTGTAATTTAAGATAAACGGGTGATGAAACCCTTGACCATTATGGGCTATTGCAATAACCCTTTTGAACAATTTTCTTACTTCCAACAAGTAACTAAAGATTTTGTTGATACAGTGTTCACCTTGCAATATTTGTTCTCTAATACCACATGGGGGGAATATGACTAGAGAGGATGGTAGTGTGTAGCACGTAGGGCACACTTGCCGAAATACACAAAGATTTGCCTCGTGAAGTTTTACTTCGGTTTTTCAGGGTGAAATTTTTCTTTACGAATTTCTGCATCATAAAACAAAAATAAAACGTCGTCATTCTCTCTATAAAGGTTTGCTGGTCTAATAAAACAAAAATGGTTTTCCGGTTTATGATCGCTGCATTGTTTATAAAATACCGCTCCACAAAGATGACGTGTTTTCCGGTTGTTAATATTAAATGTTTTTAAACAAACGTTGCATTTGTGTACTGTTGAACATATAAACACACCTCGTTTTTCTTCTTTATGGTTCAAAAGACATATGTACGAACGAAAGATTCTATCGCAGTCGTGGCAGTGAACCTCTTCACTTAAGTTCTTCCACAGCAGGGACATGTAGCTTCACACCTATGCTTGTTTAAAGTATTGTACGGGATATGACACTTTTCAAAGTAATAGCTACAGCAAAATGCTGATGTTAAAGATTTTATAATGTTAAAATGTCCTTGGTTGTACAGCAATCTTATGTTCTTTTCCTCGGAATCGACACCTTCGAATAACATTTCTCGTCCCTTAGTGAGCTGTGTTGGTATACTGTTATGTTGTACCCGGTAATGTATTGTTGAAACTGTCTAAGTTCGTTAATACTGCAGCCCTTACTTGGAATTAGAACCTTAGCGACTTCTATTAAAGTTTAGTGCTAATAGTGTTTGTAGTGCATCCTTTTGCAATGTCATTATATCTCGGGTCTTTATATGTAAGGGCTCTGCCCACTACTAACGCTCGCGGTAAACATAAGTTATCGCCATTGCGTATAGTAATTATTCCATGTCGCAAGGTTGATTCTTCATTGTAGTTGTATACTCGCTGCCTTTATTTCCCTCTTGGCGATGATACACACGTTCCTCCATATGGAATGTGTCGGTGCTCGTGTAATGAATATTACTCTGCAGTAGTGATTCCAAAATACTCCAAACAGAACCAAATGTCACTTCGGATGCTTTACGAAAACGCATCCCCCCTGTTCCCTTAAATTTAAAATTTTCTGCGTGAAAGGTTATTCCCACTTTATCGTCGGGGTTAGCCGATGACATAATGTACGTGATAACTTGATTAACCCCTGTTTTTATCCAGTCTAACACATCTAGCTGTTGTCCAAATTGTAAATAATCGTGTAGACAAACAATAACAGAAAGAAAGCCAATGACTCACCTAACCTTTACAATACCCTAATCTGATTGAGTACCACTACACTTAACATTTTTAAACTGTTTTACACAATTTCCACTATTACGCTTGTTAACGCTGCCTCCATGTAGATTTGATTCGCACTCGATAATTTACTATCATAATATTCACTTTTTCAACTTAAAAATTATTCATCATATTTAACATTTCACTACTTTTTACTACTTCCTTGTGTATCTTCTTGGTGACATGTCTATTATACCGTTTTATTATACATGACACTATAATTACTAGTATTAACATTATGACTAAAATTATACACAATTCTTTCCACATGAACACTTTCTCATCTTGATTTTGATTCACACTATTAGTTAATCCACCGCTCTTTCAGTCTTGTATGACAAAGACTTCGTCTTTCTTTTCCTTAGAATTATTTGTTCCCATTATTATGCTGTTACTACTTTGTTATATCATTATAAAATAAGATGTGTTAACGAATTGTCCTGCTTCCCATTACATGATTTAACTTAACTTCATTTTTCAGGTACATGCCTTCTTCCCAATTAACATTACACATTTCGTATGTTGTCATCTTCACAGGTAGCGTCCCGGCGTCGGATTAGCCTTACTGGCAAGGATCGCCATGTTGCCACCTTGGTCCTGTAGGGTTGCACTTGGAAAATCATTCATAAAGAACTAACATTTACTAATATTCCGTTACTACAGGCTTGCTTGCATTTACTTTTGTTCATCACGTAACACCATTTAATGTTTATTACATACTGCTTAATAATTAAATTGCATTAAATACTATTACGATATCTAATTTTAATTAAGAGCCCATCAATATGATTTTTTTTAAATGCCACGTAACCAATTCCTTTTAATGCCCGACCACACAGTGCAAGAATTGTTGATCAATATTTAGAAGAGACTGAGATAAATGTCATGCATTGGCCTGCTCGTAGTCCGTATATTGAACCTGTAGAACATGTATGGGATGTGTTAGGCAGAACAATAAGGAAACGACAAGGAAAATTATTCACTATTCTACAGTTCTGCGGCGCTCTGGTAGCTCTGGAAGCGGAATGGAATAATATTCCACAAAAGGCTATCCAAAATTTAATAAGAAAAATGAACCGACGCTTAGAAACAATTATAGCAGCCAGAAGAGGTAACACAAAGTACTAATTTTTGTTTTCAGTTTTATCTTTTCGTTCAAATAAAGATTTTGTCCAAAAATTGTCATTTATAAAAAAAGTCATATCTCCTAAACCGATAAAGATATCGAGAAGAGTAAGAAATGCAATGTAAAGAATGAATCATGTTTGTTATAAAAAAAATACGCCCTAAAGCTTAGATTACATATTGGTTTCACAGGGTGATGCAAACCTTAGGGGCAAAAACACATTTTCCTGTACATATCGACATGTATAATTCCTTTTAGTGAAAATTGAAAGCAATATCTTTAAATTGATAGATAGGCCTACATTTGAAAAAAAATCATTAAAATCGGAACAGGGATAAAGAAATGATCATACATCCAATTTGATGGGAATTTCAGGTGTCCCGAATTTTATGTCGGTAGCTGTATAAGAACCATTAAAGTTAACTTCTATCGAAGTGGAAATTAAGTTGGCAAATTAATTAGCCTTGAATAAATTTAGTAAGGTACTAGAATCGATTCATCAGCTTTGTTGAACAGTTAATACTGTTTGCATTTTATTAAGATAACATTTTGTGACCTTTACCTTAAAATGAGAGAAGCTCTCTGGTAGGGTATATGATCAGTGCTTAATTAAATTTTTAACAGAAGCTTTAAGCAAAATTATGAAAAAGACACATTTGTTATATGAAGTAAATTAATTAGTGACTTAAACACATAATGATGTGCAATTTTAAACGATTAAATAGAAGTTTTCTTAAAATCCGTTACGTATTTTATTTTATGTTATAGTTTTATATATAGACAAAGACATACGTACACGGGATCACGTTGAAAATTATCTAGATGGTTTCAAAAATACTTGAACACCTGTAAAGGCCTCGAAAACTCAATTTCGACTTTTTCATAAAAACAGTACTTATGTGCTGCGCACATAAGGAAGTAAAAATAATTTAAAATATAAAAATATTACAAGAGGGAATTTAAAAATGATTGGACTTAAATTGACGGTATAGTTTTGCTTCTTCTGCATTGTATCGTTTGTATTTGGTACTGTAAAGTTTATGAAGGTGATTAAATTCCGCATTATCAACGTATATGGAGTACGTTTGCGAGGTAGAAGTTTCCACAAAAATAAAAAGAAAGTCAACCGACATCTGCTCCACATTCTTTTGTGACGTTAAAAAAATTAATTTCAACAATCTCGACATATTCACAATTCATAGATTGTCCATAAGTTTTGTTATTCTTATGTTGTAGTTGGATAGAGTACGAAGTACGCTTACCGCTTAAAACTCAAACAGCCTGAATCGTTATAATAAACAACTACAATCATATTCTCACTATACTGATCCATTCGTATTTTATACATTGCAATACTATCCAAAGAAGTCTTGTGAAATTCCCCTATTGTTGCCTTAGCAACCCCACCTTTAATAACGAAATTTATTTTTCATGAACATTGTTTTCTAAATCAGGGCATTAAAAATTGCTTTTCTCGTAATAAAATAAATTCCAGGTAATATATAATGGGAATCACAGCAGGCTCATAACGTAAATATCTTACGTTTTTGGTTAATAAGATATTTAGTGTAAGCAACACTACTAATAGGTTAATATTCATCATCCCTTTTGTTCTAAATGTACCAGTTTATCTTTGGCAAACTAAGAAAATATTCAGGAGACGTTATAATTCAAAAGGAAGCTGTTGCTATGTATCATATCATACACAATGTAAACGTGGAGATGGATACATTCTAAGTGGCGGGCCCGCAGAGTGGTGCAGCATCTGCCTGCGATTATGAACAGCTTCGATAAATTAGATCTTAACTGCGAGGGGTGGTATGTTGCTCATTAGTAAAACGAGAGAGAAGCTTATAACATGGTCCAACTAACACCTGAGACACACCCGTAGGTGTTCATGTTTATGTGTGTATGTTAATAGTGCTCTCTATTCTCTTCTCTGCCAACTCATGCATGCATAAAATACATACACGTAGTAAAGCTTTAATCCTAAACTACCTAAAATACTCACTCCGAGTTGGTCATTAATTTCGTTTATGATGCTATTGT
>JARFJB010002360.1:180000-250000 GCA_036346205.1 Vesta saturnalis
AGACAATTGAAATTGTTATGATATACTAAGTTATGTTGCTAGTTAATATTGCCGTTGTCATTTTTTTCATAACTTCCCTGAAAATTTATTTTTTACGGAAATATAACCTCAACCAAAATTCTAATTATTTCTAATACCAATGCAGTAATTACTGTTCTAGTAAATTATAACTAATGTAGAAGTTATTTCAAACAAAGTAGTTCCTTTTGAAATTTTAAAAAATGTTAATAAATGCCCTTTCAGGTGAAAATTAAAATCACCAGCGTAGTAGTGCACATAATACATACATATATATATATATATATATATATATATATATATATATATATATATATATATACAGAGTGTTACAAAAAAGTAGACCAATTCGTTAACCACATATTCTTTGGGACAAAATAAGGGGACTTTTTTTATGTTACTTTTTATTTGATCGCTTCCTTTTCGATAAACAGGGCAGATGAATATCCAAGAGCTCTTGTAGAGATCAGTCATCAAGTAAATTTTAAAGTAAACGTGTGGGCAGGAATTTTAGACAATTTTCTTTTAGGTCCGGTATTTTTGCCACCAAACTTAAATGCCGAACATTTTTATTTTTTTTTACAAAATGAGTTTACAAATTTACTTGATGACGCACCTATAGCTATTCGTCAAAATATGTGGTTTCATCTTGACGGAGCTCCGCCACATTATGGCAATACTGTTCGGAACCACTTGAACCAACATTTCCCTAATCACTGGATTGGTCGGGGACAGGATGCGCCTATTCATTGGCCACCTCGTTCCCCCGACTTAAATCCACTGGACTTCAGTTTTTGGGGATTCATGAAAGATTTTGTTTATACGGTTCCAATAATAAATCAAAATCAATTGAGGGATCGCATCGCAGAAGGTGCAGAGGTATTTAGATTGAAACCGAATATTTTTCAAAATATTCGGTTTTCAGTTATGAAAAGAGCCAGAAGGTGCATTCGCGAAGGCGGTGGACACATCGAACATTTAATTTAATTATTTGCATCCAACTTCGTGTTATAATTATTAGCACAATTGATTGTTTTAAGTTATTATTCTGATTAATAAAATAAAAAAATTGTTAATAAAATCGCAACACCTAGTCGAATAACTAAAAGTATGTCATAAAGGGAGCATCAAATCAAAAGTTTACAAGAGCCAAAAAAGTTAGATACATCATCAAACTACTACAAAAATGGATGCGACGTTCATGGAAGTTCGTCAGAAAAAAATGGGGGGTTAAAGGTCACCACACCCCTTTTATTTTTCTATTAGTTCTTTGAATTTTTTACTTAAAATCATACAGAAGATGAACTCAGAAAAGAGTAAGATTTGTACCAAATTTGAAAACTATATCTTAAAACACCAAAGATAATAAAAAAATACGCTTCTAAAAAGTGAAGTTTGACACCCTGTATATCGAAAAGGAAGCGTTCAAATGAAAAGTGACATAAGAAAAGTCCCCTTATTTTGTCTCAAAGAATATGTGGTTAACGGATTGGCCTACTTTTTTGTAACACCCTGTGTATGTATATATATATATATATATATATATATATATATATATATATATATATATATATATATATATATATATATATATATATATATATATATATATATATATATACAGAGTGATACCTTATCTACTACACGATTTTTATCAAACATATGTAGGGCGACGGCAGACTTGTCCCAACGTTTGTAGTCGAGCTAAATGTTCGTTAACGCAAATTTTGTTAGGTCGCTTGGTTAGCCCTACATATGTTTGTTCACAATTTTTACAATTAATTTTATAAATTCCCCACCTATCGTGCTTACTCACTTGAACTTTTGAATTGCCTAAATGAGTTTGCAAACTATTATCTGAGGTAGTGACTGTTTTATAATTAATTTTGAAAAGTTTTAGATAGACCTTTTTTGTGTAACTAGCATAGTTTGGTAATTTTACATACTTTATTTCTATTTTATAAGTAGCGTTGCCCAATGTAGTTGCACCGCTTCTCGCGAAGCCCATTATATGCAACAATTTATACAGGGTGTTTAAAAAAAGGTGACTTTATTGCTAGGATAGGTATAACACTGAAAAATAAGTTGGGTTTGCTTAGTAAAAAATTTTCGAAACGGCATCCGTATTCAAGATAAGAGTTTTAAAAAAAAGTTTATACCCATTTTTCACGATTATGTCAAAACTACTGGAAAAATTGAACTGAAATTTTGTATGAATATGTTTTGGAAGCTGACATTCCATGAAATTGTTTTTATATCTGGCTCTCATAAAGAGCGTTAGTTACACGGTTAGTAACGACTAGTTTTAAACAGAACTTTTTCGAGGTTAGTTTTTCTAGTCCAAATTTTAAGTGAACTTAAACGTCATTCAATTTTACACCAAAAAACTGGATACTGTGTACCGTTTTCGGAATATCTTGATTGGAAAATGATGAAGTAATAACTGATGCTGGTATAAAGTCAGTATTCTTATTAAAAACCAAAAACAATCACATTATTCTAAGGCTAATGCTATTAGTTAAACACAGTATGACAATAAGAAAATTAAAATAAACTTGACTAAACCATGAAATATTCAATCAGTTAGAGTAAGTGTTCAAAATGTCATAACAATGGAAAACTGACGTTTATTGATAGTTAAGATGGTAATGTCAATAACATTTAATATTGTTGATAAATACGTTAATTAATCTAAAGGTATTCAGATGTTGAAAACACCGACATGTTATTAACCTTAGACGAGGGTTTAGGAAACGCTGGCGCAGCTGTAACGCGTTATGCAGAAAAGTTTCCCAGAAGAAACCTACCAAGTAAAAAAACGTTTAGTGCCGTGGAACTACGTTGTCGAGAAACTGGTAATTTGAGACAAAAAAAATAATTCTGGTAGGCCCAGAACAACAAGAACCATTCAGAAAGATAATTTTAAATTCAGTTGATCAGGATCCAACAATTAGCGTAGGGAATATGGTACGACATACAAATACGTCTTCTCTACGTACTTGGAGGATACTTAAGGAGCAGCAGTTACATGCTCAACACTACAGACACTACAGTTCAATAGTTCTTGCCAGACGATCTACCGGTTAGAGTAGACTTTTGTGAAATGTTACAAGAAATGACAGCCCTCAATCCCAATTTTTCTAAATGTATCCTTTTTACCGACGAGGCAACCTTTAAGCGACGAGAAATGTTTAACTCTCATATTGCACAGTACTGGTGTGATGAAAATCCACATGCTAAAAAGGTATCACATTACCAACACTTGTTTAAAGTTAATATTTGGGCAGTAACTTTAGGTAACAAATTAATTGGTTATCACATTCTACCTGGAAATGTAAATGGTATTGTGTACCTCGACTTTTTAGAAAATCAGTTATTCGAGATATTAGAAGATTTAACTCTAAACTAGCGAAGATCCATATTCTTTATACATGATGGAGCTCCCCCGCACTTTGAAAGAAAGTGTCATAATTGGTTGACTAACCATTATCCGAATTGATAGATTGATAGAGGTGCAGAAACTCCGATTCATTGGCCTCCACGGTCATGCGATTTCAATCCTTTGGAATGCACAGTTTGGTCGAATCTTAAGGAGAAATTCTATGCTATAGAGGCAAATTCACGTCAAGGGTTGCAAGACAGAATTGATCATCACTTTACTGACACCATAGCTGATCCTCAACCGTTTAGAAGATTAATTAATTCTTTAGAAAAAAGGATAGAATTGTGTATCCGTGAAAACGGAGGACATTTTGAACACTTACTCTAACTGATTCAATTTTTCATGTTTTTAGTCAAATTTTAATTTTCTTCTTGTGATTGTTTGTTTGGTTAATAACTTTAGCCTTAGAATAATGTTATTGTTTTTGATTTTTAATAAGAATGCTTACATTATACCAGCTTCAGTTATTACTTCATCATTTTCAAATCCAAATATTCCGAAAACGGTACACAGTATCGAGTTTTACCAATAGTACCTTTTAGGTGTAAAATTGAATGATGTTCAAGGTCACTTAAAATTTAGACTAGAAAATCTAACCTTAAAAAAGTTATGTTTAAAACTACTCAGTACGAACCGTGTAACTAGCGCCTTCTACGAGAGCCAAATATAAAAACAAATTCATAGGATGTGTCAGGATGTACAAGGTTTCGACATAGTCGTAAAAATATGTATAAATTTTTTTTAAACCCTGTATCTTGAATACGGATGTCGTTTCGAAACTTTTTTAATAAGCAGATCCCACTTATTTTCAAGTGTTCTACCTATCTTAGCAACAGGGGCAACTTTATTACGGTATACATCAACATCTATTTTCTACCTCTTTTTGCTACCAGAGTATTACTACCTCTATCTTATAAAAAAATTTGATTGTTGGAAGTTTAGAATTTAATGTTTCTACAAAGTTCTACTCATTTCAAATTTTAGTATTAAGGATGACAAACACATCATCCACGTATATAATCGAAAAGCTAGGAAAATAAGTCGATTTCAAATTTACCTATGAATAGATTGACCTTAAACTGAGATAAGCTCTTACCCATTATCGTATCATGTTCTTGTTTGAAAGAGGTTTGTTTCATACACAACAGTTAATTTAATAAATTCTTCTATATCTGCATCATCCCAATGATTGTGTTTTAAACTTCTAAATAAACTAAAGTTTGATCTATTGAAACGCTCGGAAACAATGCACATACTTTAGTGTTTTAATTTCGCTCGGAAACAATGCACATACTTTAGTGTTTTAATTTCGTATGAATTTATAGATAAACTAAAATCATTGAACTTTCAGAAGATTAAATGTTATCCTTATTCGACGTAAGTGGGTTCGTTTCTTAGATAAGACTTAGAAACAGGGTTTCGTTTCCTCTCGTTTCGAGCAATTGGTTTCATTTCAAGGTTATTAGGGACTTAAATTGGGTTCGTTGCTAGAAATATAATGTGATCTTGACACATCCGGTATGTTTTGATAACCCTGGACGTTTGGGTTTGTCGCCTAGTTAAAACAATGACATTGACCACATATTTGCCTTCACTGTAAGCTAGGTGGTTCCCGTTTGTGTTTTGACTAGTGGGTTTGCTTAAGGGCAAATTTAATGGCCTTAAAAAGTTAAATCAACTTGAGGTTTGGTTCTTAATTATGCCAATGGTTTTGAATAAGGGTGTGACATTGACACATTTTTTGTGTCTTGGGTTTATATTAATTCCATACTGTCTATATATGTGCAAATTCCCTATGAGGTCCAAAATCTCTATAGCGATACTACTTCACGAGTTGATCCTCGTGATCAGTTTTTCAATACAGGTAGCGGTTATGCAGGACTTTTGTATGGGCTAGTAGTTCTTCCCTTCTGAGAAAATGCGCTTCCTTGTACCTTTTGTATTGGACACATTTGTCTACAAGCTCATTTATCAGCTGTTAAACAACTGAGCCATGATGCTTTGCTTGATGTTCACAGAGGTAATCGAAATGATTAGTTTGTGTTAATCCTACATTATTTGAACTACGTACCATAAAGGAACTATGCAATCCATTACTCCTGCAGATGCTAAGCTGGCAAAATATTGAAGTTAGGAGTTGGTAAAGATACTCCGACTACTGACATTGAGCCTTCCGTTTATTAGGCGGGTCTAACGCTTTTGAAGCTCGTGTTTTGTGAATCTGACTTCCATCACTTGAGGTTAATGTTAAATGGTGATGGATTAAATATTACCCCAGACAACATTTTTGCTAACTTCAAAATAGTAACTACGTCCATTAATGAAGTTTAGCGTGAAGTAGGTGTGACTGGTTATTATCGTTGATTTATACCTAATTTTTTTTGTTACTAATCAAATCAGTGCATTATGTCTAGACCAACTTTAAGCGATAGAACAAGGCCGCCAGTACGTGGAAAGTTTTTGGTTCAACAGAATCTCCACGTAGTTTATTGTGCACATAGAAATTGCTTCATTCCAGATACTCTGGTTGGAGTAGTATCTAAACTAGATTCAGTAAGCTTTAACTTGTACCCTGATTACAAATCTTCCAAAATAGTTGATAAACCTTTCTGGCTATTTTCATTTACATTCTTAGTTTATGTGTATAATTGTTTACAATGTTTTCTTGAAAACGGTATCCGAAGTTTGCAGCGTATGGAATTAAGATAATCTGTACCAGGCGAATCTACTTTCGATTCATCTCCTTTTATACCCCTTTTAGAGGTAAAACTATCCCGTGCCCTCTTCGTTGACTGAGAGCGGTAAGAAAATCTTGACAATCATAATGTTTCGAATTAAACCCTTGTAATTCTCATGAGAGTCCCTCAGTTTCTATAAAAACAGCAAATATCAAGTATTGTTGGAGAACTTCATAAGTCTTGTTTAGCAATTCAAATTTGATGTATTAGATATTTACATTTTATTTAAATGTTACCATTTACCTATTGTAGCTTTTGAGTTATTAACAACGAAAGAAACCTTGAGTGGGCGCAAGTAGCATATTTTTTGATATTTTGATTAAGTAAAGTGTTTTATTGTGTACAAAACTATTTTATTTTTGAAATTATTTTAAGAGCATCGAAATATTTAATTAAGTACTTGTAGCATAATTACAGGCTAAAGTTTCGTTTAATAGAAGGACTCTCTAACTTTGTAATAAACTCTAAGAGTTTCTAAGGACGTTTTAACATAGTTGGCAAAATTGAGCTTTGTTTCGCATCTTAATCGCGCATACAAGTATTATATGCGTCAATAACTTTACTTTCAATGTTTTAACAAAATATTTTCTTAACAAGCTATTGTTTGAGTTGAGCTCATTAACACAAGAATTTCTTAAGTTTAAAGTGAAACGATGTTTCATTGAAATATACATTTTTTCATTATACAAGTGCTTTGAAGGACAATCTTCATTTCATTAGTATTTCAATCTTAATCTAATAAATTCAGTTTCGGTTTGTTTAAAATTGACGTAAATAGAACACAATGGTTTTTCTTTACTTAATTTTCTAAAACTCTATTATTAAATATTTGAGATAAATTATTTTCTTCGGGGCTTTTGTGTTACTTAAAAGTTATGAAAGAATGTTGTATATAATCTTATTTTGTTCAAAATGATAATGGTTGGTTATTGTAGTAACAAACTTTTAACTACCAATTTTATTTACATTAACGTGTTTTGTACATCAACCATTTTATCAATACATTTTCCATTCCGAAATTATATGCAAAGGGTGGTTAATAAATCCAGATTGGGTGTTTGATTTTATATTAGAATAAGCGGGTTACCGGTCTATCCCAATGGTAACTAAATTATTTCTTCACATAAACACTTACTATACGTAAAGCCAAAAATCAGAATAACTGTGCCATCGTGGTCTGAGTGGTTTTAAATGGAAAATAAATTTTGGGCAAGATAGAAAATAAAGATGGTATCAGTATATTCAGAATTTTATTGCACATATAAGTTTTGAAAGTGTACATTGGCCTTACAAATTTGCTAGAACTTTTATAAATTCCTCACTGGTTTCAATTCATACACACTCTAACTAAGTTTAATTTGGTATATTAGCAATAATCATCTAATGTTATCGTAGTTATCTGATAAGTGAGTTTTAGAAGTCCTTGAAACTTTGAATGCATTATATTATTTAACTTCTAAAGAATATGTAGGTTATACTTTGTAGAAGGCAACACAGATTTTTTCACCCATTACCATAACCTGACTGATGAGAGAATTTTTAGACAATCTCGTTTTGTTCCATCTTTACATTAACCCATTGTGTCCCGATGATGCCATACGGCACAGCCATTTCATGTTCGAATATGAATTTCTAGTTCATTGTTTTCTCAACTATTCAAGCTGGCGCATGTTTTAACCTGTTCCACGGATGCTTGTCTGTGCCTGAGAAGGGGAACTAGAGCTCTCATTTCACTTCTAACAGTTGCAGGGTGTTTTAGTCATGGACAAATATTTTGATGTGGACGCACTTCGAGCTTTATTGGTCTAAGTACCAAATTAATTTTTTTATTTAATAATTTTTATATTATTGAATAGTTAACATGTGTGAGCACTGATTTGTTAGATTTTGTACATATTTTATACATTTCCTGTGTGTATATATGATAAATTAGTAAGGTTGTGCCATATGGCATCAGTGGGACTAAAACGGTACGGGTTTTTTCAGGCCCGGTCTCAGTGTCCATGATGCTTTGGAACTACTCAGGGAGGAAGATATTGGCGAGCAACGGCCTGAAATGGTGTTTATGGAGCCCCCTGCACCTACCGTGTTGATATACGAGGAATCCGGGGACGAAGAAGAAGATGGGGACATCCGTCACCTTCCTGGGAGACAACTTCTCGCCCCAGCTGAAGTAGTTTTCAGCAGTGAATTCCACACACTCTTGGACTCGCAGACTACCGATCCTGATGCTGCGATATATCCAAATGCAACGACTTGTCCAGGTAATAATGTTCATAATATTACTACTTCCAACTCGCAAGCTACCGATTCTGATGCTGTAACATGTCCAAATGAAGCGACTGATTCAAGTAATAATGTTCCTAATATTGCTACTTCCAACTCCTGCAATGATTTCAGTGATGAATGGATACGTATAAGGCTCACGAAAGGAAAACCAGTTCCTGTTTTCATTGAAGGTGATTTTGACACAGATAATAACCGCATTTTTCCTTCTACTAGCCCCTCTAATCCAGCTGATTCCCCAACTGAGATGTTTGAACGGTTTTTTACCTATGAAATCTTTGAGTACATAACCACAGAAACCAAAAAATATGCCCTTTTTGGAAATTTTGATGACCCAAATATTACAAAAGAGGAAATTAAATGTTTTTTTGGTTTGATGGCTTATTCAGGGTATGCACCTGTTCCCTCAATGCGTTTATATTGGGATTCTCAAGAGGATATCAAAAATGATTTAGTGTCCAATGCGATGAGGCGAAATAGAATGTACACGTTTAAAAAGTTTATTCATTTTGCTGATAATGGTTTCCCATTATCAGCAAAATGAATAAACTTACCCACACGACAAAATTTGGAAATTGCGTCCTTTGATGGACAAAATAAGAGATAAGTGCATTGAAAATCTTATGCCCAGTGAACATATGAATTATGATGAGAGTATGGTGAAATTTTTTGGCAGACACAACATGAAACAGTTTTTGCCTGGAAAACCAATTCGCGTTGGACATAAGATGTGGTGCATAAATTCCAGTGATGGGTACTTGGTCAATTTTGATCTGTACCAAGGTTGCGATCGAAAAATTCCTGATGAGTATAATCAGCTTTTTGGGAAGTGTTCTGCCCCATTTGTCTTTATGTTAAATCAGCTTTCACTTAGTGTACAAAAACTGCCGATTGATTTCTTTTTTGACAATCTCTTCAGTGGGCAAAACTTGTTCAGATATTTGAAAGAGCGGGGTTTCTCAGCTACTGGCACGTTTCGTGAAAATAGGATTCCTAAAAGTCCAGGCCAAAAAGCTAGTGACGGAAACAACACCTCAAGCCTCTCGTCTGTGAGGGCCAAAAAAAGACCACGAGACCAGGAAGCCAACCGAAACTCGATATCCCTACCTGAAAAGAAGAGTCTCGGTAAGGAGCCAAGAGCTACATACAAGTCAGTTTTGGAAAAAAATGATGGTATCATTTTTATTCGTTGGCGAGACAATGGGGTTGTCACAATAGGATCAACGGATTTTAGAGTGCAACCAATAACTAATGTCACAAAATATTCTAGGGAAAAGAAGAAAAATATTAAATGCCCTCGCCCCTCATCTATAGCTATTTACAACAAAGGAATGGGAGGAACTGATCAAATGGATGCAAATACAGGTGCATAAATGATCGCTATGAGATCAAAAAAATTCTACTGGCCTATTTTTACGTGGCTTGTGGACGCAATCAGCCAGCTGAATTTTCGTCGTTTCATTGCGACTCAATACTTGACAACATATGCCACCCCCAGAAGTCGCCCGGGGCCATCTGCCCCTCTGACTTCCCGCGTCAACATTGGTGTGCGATATGACAGGGTCGACCATTATGCTGGCAGGACCCAAGAAAACAAGAGGTTGAGATGTGATTTGGAGGTATGCACATCTCAGACACGCATGATGTGCCGAAAATGCCGAGTTGGACTGTGCTTGAACTGTTTCGAAGTTTATCATACCAAGTAATGCTACTTTATAAGTCAGTTTTTGTAAACTCTAATGCTTCTTTTGTGCTAGAATAAAGTTTTATTGCATTTATTGAAACTGTGACTGCATTATTAACCATTCAACAACCCCATACCGTTTGAGTCCCGGTGGTGCCACATGGCACACTTATAAAACCGCGATTATCATAACTTTTAGATAGCCGGAAATTTTTTCATTATTTTTCTCTTGTTCTTAGGGGTAAGAAGAGCAAACGTTCGAAGTTTCATTTAAAAAATCAAACAAAAATAGTTACGTGTCATATGGGTTAATGAGTCATGCGTTTGTTTCTTGACCTTGCATCGATTGATGAGTCATACGTTTCTGTAAATCTTTAAATAATCCCATTTCCAAGAATCACTCTATTCTTAGTCTTCAAAGAGACCGATGAATCTTGTATTTCTGGGAATATCTACATAACCTCATTTTAATAGGTTATAGGAATGTTTCGTGACTAAGGTTGGGAAAAATTAAGATTATAAAGTAGTAGGTTTGTTTTTTGATTATGAAAATATACTTACTGTTTGACTCTTAATTTTTACAGGGTATACAGGGTAATGGAATATACAAGGTGTACAGGGTGTACAGGCCATACAAAGTATAAAGAGTATACTGGGTACACACACATACGCGCGCGCGCGTGACCTACAGAGTATAGAGAGTAAAGAGGATATGTAGGATATACAGGGTGTACAGGATGAACAGATATTACAGTGTGTATACGAAATAGAGTTGTATAGGTCATTTACGTTCCCAACCCTGGTTCAATAAGGCTTGTGGAGATGCAATATCTTAGATAAATCTTATATTAAATGGAAATCTAATAAAATGACCAAGAGTCATTCAGAATACGTTGGTACTAGTAATATCTGCAAAGCTGTCATCACTACAGTTAAAAAATTGTTTAAACGACGAAAAGTCTATGAACTAATTACATCTCCTTTGTGCAGTCGTAAATTATGATCTTTAGCTGTAGCTATTAGTAAAAACATTGGTACATCTTCGCCCCCCCACCCACTCCCGACATCTTTTAACGGATGTGTAGTTGCTGATTCTGTAGACGAAGCCAATGTCTTTGTGGAATCGTTTGCATCAAACCCCTGTCTCAATGATTCTGGAAAAGATGTACTCCTAGTCGACACTTCTTCATTCGATATGAAACCGATTAATTTTTGGTGCATGCTCCAAGAATCAGTTATCAGTAGCCTTGCTCTCAATAAGGCGACTGGCCCAAACGGTATCCCAGCTATTGTCTTAAAGAAATGTTGCACCGAATTAATACCAATCCTATCTAAGCTCTATTCCATCTCTGTCTTCTGAGGAATTTCTTTCATTATGGAAGTTAACGAATATTCCATTTTGTCCAAAATCATGGAAAAAATCATCAATCAGCAACTGCTCTCGTTCCTTGAAACTAACAAACTCCTTAGTGACCACCAATATGGGTTTAGGCAGCGTCGTTCAACAGGTGATCTTCTTTCATATATGGTCTAAGTTTGGAATAATCCATTAGAACAATCCGGTGAAACAGTTGCAGTCGATTTAGATGCCTCAAAGGCATTTGACCAAGTTTGGCATAAGTGTTTACTTGCCAAACTCACCTCGTTTAGGTTAAATGATACGCTTATCAACTAGGTTTCTAGTTTCCTTGATAAAAGACAAATACGTGTCGTGGTTGATGGTTGTTTTTCAAAAGAAGTTAGCATTAACGCGGAAGTGCCACATGGATCAGTTATAGCGCCTACACTTTTCCTACTATACATAAATGACCTTATTTCTTCAACAACTAATATCATCCATTGCTTTGCTGACTACAGTAGTCTTCATTGTAGTTCATCTCAGTCTACTTTCTATGTCTCAAGACATTAAATCTGAAATGGCAAATTCAATCAACAAAGGCATTCAATGTATTCTCGAATGGGGTAGCAATAATCTAGTTAAATTTAATGCTAACGAAACCCAGTGTTGCTTTGTGTCCGCCAAAAAATATGGATCATTTCATGTTATAAGTATGAATGGCTGAGATCTTAAGTTTTCAGACTTTGGGAATGATTGTATCTTCAAATCTATCGTAGATTGACCATCTTCTGTCGGCTACCTAAACACCTGCTCGTAAAATAGGTTTTTTATGCAGATCTAAGCAATACTTTACCTCCCGACAACTGTTTATGCTATATAAGGGCCAAATTCGACCTCATCTAGAATATAATTCTCACCTCTGTGTTGATGCTCCCCAATACGCTCTCGATATCGTTAATCGTATTCAAAAGAGAGCGATTAGGCTTATAAATTAACCGTCCTTAACTTCTGATATACAATCCTATGTGCATAAAAGAATACTTTTAGTTCTTATTATAGGTATTACAATGATTCCATTCTTTGATACTATCTCGGACTACCTTTGCTAGGAATACTCAATTCTCTCATTCACATCATCAGTATGCAGTACAAATCTCTACTTGTCGTACCAAACGGGCGCAATCCACATTCTTCTACACGGCTTCTAAATTCTGGAACGATATCCCTAGTTCTTGTTTTCCCTTCACTTATGACATGAAAAAAATTTAAGGTAGCTGTTCATGGGCATCTTTTGGCTATTCAATGTCCCTCTATCCATCCTCCTAAGTGTTTCTGGGTGCTTTAGCACGATAGGTCAAATTTAGCCTGTTCAGGTCCACAATTATTAAAAAAAAATACAGGATGTTCACTGTATAGGGCACACATTACAATATAATTCACCCGATATTCTGGACTTTCTACGCTTAGATTGGACAAAGGACCAAAACTTTTTGGCATTGCGCGAAATACAATTCTCTATCTCGCGTGATTAGCTGCGATGTGTAGTTCTAATCAAAGATTTAACTCTATCTCGTTGCCTTTTATAAACATCAAAGTCAAGTATTTAGATTCGACTTATGAAACCGTTTCAAAGCTTTATATTTAGCGCGAGTGCCTTTTAAAATCTCTGCACTAAAAGAATGCGGATGATTGCCTTTCTTAAGTGGGTGAGTAGGAACGAGTTGATAAAACAGCTGATGTAAAACATAAAAACAATCGCAAGCTTCATTTTAACTTAAGAGAAGATATCAACCATCTGTTTAACGGAGTTGCCCTTATCTGAGATAAAAGCCCTCTTTAGCTGAGGAAAAAACGCTCACCTTAATTGAGGTATAGGCTAGAGATTAGAGGAGTCACACGTACTTTTTACTTTAGCTAGAAAATTACTTTCTCTTTAACCTGTATATAGAACGAAACTTTTAGCGGACGACGCTCTTAGTCAAGATAAAAACCACATCTGCTTAATGTGAAAAACAAGCCGTTACTTTAGCTCAGAAGCAAACCTTAATCTAAATCTTAATCATCATTATTCTCACACTCTTAGACAAGTTTCCTATGATGTTATCTTTCTCTTGTACAGGGTGGCCAACTAAGAATGCGAGGTACTGTATTTGGGAAACTGTCCATCGAAGAGGCTTGCGCAAAAAAAAGTTATGACTAAAACGGCCAACACAAAAACCTGGAAAATATTTTAAAGTTTCTGAAATGGCCGCTAGGGGGCGTAACTGCAATCTTGAATCTAAGAAAGTGATGTTTCTGTGAATTCTGATATATTAACCTAATAAAAAAATAACTGATCTTTAAAGTCGAGGATAATCTGAACTTATTTTGTTTGGCACTTTTGGACGTATGTCTAAAAACAAAGTGATGGGGGGTATTCAAACGTTTCCTTAAATAACCCCCTGTATCTCCGAAACGGCTAAGCCGATTATAACAAACTTGGGCGCGTTGAAATGAGCTATTCTTGGGCTACAAATCTTATAATAGTCCCTAGAGGGCTTTGTTCGACATTCTGACAGAAATGGTTAATTTTCGCAAAGTAATTAAACGCATTGGCATCACTTTTTTTTCATGAACAAGTAGCTAAATGATGGCTAAACAAGCTCGCACAAACCGCATCTCGATATCTTGTTCCTAACCTAAAATATCGGCCAAAGAAAACTGTGTACGAAAATCCCTTAAATTTTTATTTTTTTTAACTATATTTTTCTGGAATTCTTTTTATTATGTAAGTTGTGTCCCTAAAAAGGACCGATTTAAAGGGGAAAGGTTTTTAACGCCCCCGTAAATGCTCGAAATGCTTACTATCACGCCCTATGCATTGCTGAAGCTTCTCATGACTAGACAAAACTGCAACTTCAATTTAGGCTCTCGGTATGTTACGTATTGCGTTACGAATACGGTTTTTAATATCTTCTCAAGTAGTAGGTTTTGAGTCCGAAACACGATGTCCTGTAACCGCCTCCATAAACAAAAATCGAGGCAAGTTAAGTCTGGCGATCGCGGAAGCCATGGAAACAAACTTCCCCTTCCAATACACCGCTCTTGAAATACTGCATTAATATGCTCTCGCAAATTAATAGCAAAATGTTCTGGGCAACCATCCAACTGCAAAAACAATTTTTGCCTGGTTTCCAGAGATACATCTTCCAATAATAACGATAGTTGATTGGCCAAAAAGTCAAGAAATACATTGCAATTTAGGGGTTGCTCGAAAAAATATGGCACAATAATTCTGCCTTCCAGTATGCCACACCGTACATTTAAACTCCAACGTCCTTGGCGCTGAACTTCACGCAACCAATGGGGATTTTCTGCAGACCAATAATGCATATTGTGCAGATTGACTCTCCCGTCACTACTGAAGGTGGCTTCATCGGTCCAAAGAATTTGAAATAAAAATTCTCTATTTTCGCGTATCATGCCTAACATCCCATGGCAATTAGTCTAATCGTCGATCAAAATCTTCCTCTTTCAAGGCCTGATGCAAAACGACATGATATGGGTGCATTCTTAAAGTAACTAAAAAAAATTTAAACGAATACCTATATATTTTGATGGCCATTAGAACTTACCTATGGTCCTTCTAAATATTTTGAACCGTTGTCCGTGCTATGCCCAACTCTTGTGCTAACATGAGGATTTCCTTCAGTACACGGTTAATATTTTCTTGTGTTCTTCCAATTCTTTGCCGTTGAAACGTAGGCCGAAAACAACCATTGGCTCGTAAGCTTGCCACTAATCGGGAAACAATTCTTACATCGCAAGGACGCCGATTTGGATATTGAGCCGCGTAAAATCTTTTAGCTACTGCGGCATTCTGAAGACATTGACAATTTGAGGATTATGTATGTTTTGTTTAGGTATCTGTTTCCATTGCCTGCTTCTTGTATTTTTCATATATATCCATAGTGAATATGCATTTAAACAAACAAAAAATAGGCCTTTCGTATACCTTTCAGCATTGCTTACTTGCCCGTAGTAATTTCAAGAAGGGTGTCTACTCATAAGAGGCCTCAGCAATGCACTGAGTGATGGTCAGGATTTCGAGCATTTACAGGGGCATTAAAAACCTTCCTACTTTAAATCCGTCCTTTTTATGGCTACAACGTACATAATAGAAACAATTCCAGAAAACTATAGTTAAAAAAAAAAAATTTAAGGGATTTTCGAATAAAGCTTTCTTTGGCCGATATTTTAGGTTAAAAACAAGATATCGAGATGCGGTTTTCGCGAGCTTGTTTAAACATCATTTAGCTACTTGATCATGAAAAAAAAAACTCATACCGATACATTTAATTTTTTTTGCGAAAATTAACCGTTTCTGTCGGCATGTCGAACAAAGCCATCTAGTGACGACATGTGAAACTAACAAAACTTCAAATATTACAAGATAACGTTTGTAGCCCAAGAATAGCTCATTTCAACGCGCCCAAGTTTGTTAAAATTGGCTTAGCCGTTTCGAAGATACAGGGGGTTATTTAAGGAAACGTTTGAATATCCCCCACCACTTTATTTTTAGACATACGTCAAAAAGTGCCAAATAAAAAAAGTCCAGATTATCCTCGACTTTAAAGATCAGTTATTTTTTTATAGCAGAATTTACAGAAACATCATTTTTTTAGATTCAAGATTGCAGTTACGCCCCCAGGCGTTTTTCGGAGACTTGAAAATATTTTCCAGGTTTTTGTATTGGCCGTTTTAGTAATAACTTTTTTTGCACAAGCCTCTACGATGGATAATTTCCCAGATACAGTACCTCGCATTCTTAGTTGGCCACCCTGTACATGGAATTTTTTTATGTCGACTAAGCCCTCGGTAGCTATTCTACTGTTGGTAGGTCGGTAGAAAAAATATTCAGCAAAAACTACGTAAAATTAAATTATCCCTACAAATATGCCTACACGTTTCCTTGTAATATTAATTCTCATACATATATTTCAAAGGTAATGAACACAGACTTAAAATCCATATCACGAACCATTTAGTCACTAAATAGTGTAGAGCATAATTAACTGATTTCTTTTTACTTTAAAATAAACACAAGCGTAAACGCTAAAGCAAACGCAAATGCGAATGAGAACGCGAACACGAAAACGAACACGAACACGAACTCGAACACGAACACGAACACGAACACGAACACGAACACGAACACGAGCACGAACTCGAACGCGAACGCGAACGCGAACACGAACACGAACACGAACACGAACACGAACACGAGCACGAGCACGAACTCGAACGCGAACGCGAACGCAAACGCGAACGCGAACACGAACACGAACACGAACACGAATACGAACACGAACACGAACACGAACACGAACACGAACACGAACACGAACACGAACACGAACACGAACACGAACACGAACACGAACACAAACACGAACACGAACAAGCACAAGCACAAGGCAAGCATAAGCACAAGGCAAGCACAAGCACAAGCATAAGCACAAGCACAAGTACAAGCACAAGCACAAGCACAAGCACAAGCACAAGCACAAGCACAAGCACAAGTACAAGTACAAGCACAAGTACAAGCACACACACATACAAAAATCATTGTAGATTTTGGTGAAACCTTGTCAAACGTCTTATAATAATTCAATTAGTCGATTTAGCGATAATTAAGAAGATGTGTATTGCATAACCTGCTACGAGGTATGTTAAAAGAAAACCGAATCTGTAATATTAATTCTCATACATATATTTCAAAGGTAATGAACACAGACTTAAAATCCATATCACGAACCATTTAGTCACTAAATGGTGTAGAGCATAATTAACTGATTTCTTTTACTTTAAAATAAACACAAGCGTAAACGCTAAAGCAAACGCAAATGCGAATGAGAACGCGAACACGAAAACGAACACGAACACGAACTCGAACACGAACACGAACACGAACACGAACACGAACGCGAACACGAACACGAACTCGAACGCGAACGCGAACGCGAACACGAACACTAACACGAACACGAACACGAACACGAACACGAACACGAACACGAGCACGAACTCGAACGCGAACGCGAACGCGAACACGAACACGAACACGAACACGAACACGAACACGAGCACGAGCACGAGCACGAACTCGAACGCGAACGCGAACGCAAACGCGAACGCGAACACGAACACGAACACGAACACGAACACGAACACGAACACGAGCACGAGCACGAACTCGAACGCGAACGCGAACGCAAACGCGAACGCGAACACGAACACGAACACGAACACGAATACGAACACGAACACGAACACGAACACGAACACGAACACGAACACGAACACGAACACGAACACGAACGCGAACACGAACACAAACACGAACACGAACAAGCACAAGCACAAGGCAAGCATAAGCACAAGGCAAGCACAAGCACAAGCATAAGCACAAGCACAAGTACAAGCACAAGCACAAGCACAAGCACAAGCACAAGCACAAGCACAAAGTACAAGTACAAGCACAAGCACAAGTACAAGCACACACACACATACAAAAATCATTGTAGATTTTGGTGAAAGCTTGTCAAACGTCTTATAATAATTCAATTAGTCGATTTAGCGATAATTAAGAAGATGTGTATTGCATAACCTGCTACGAGGTATGTTAAAAGAAAACCGAATCTGTAATATTAATTCTCATACATATATTTCAAAGGTAATGAACACAGACTTAAAATCCATATCACGAACCATTTAGTCACTAAATGGTGTAGAGCATAATTAACTGATTTCTTTTTACTTTAAAATAAACACAAGCGTAAACGCTAAAGCAAACGCAAATGCGAATGAGAACGCGAACACGAAAACGAACACGAACACGAACTCGAACACGAACACGAACACGAACACGAACACGAACACGAACACGAACACGAACGCGAACGCGAACGTGAACACGAACACGAACTCGAACTCGAACACGAACACGAACACGAACACGACCACGAACCCGAGCACGAACTCGAACGAGAAAGCGAACGCGAACACGAACACGAACACGAACACGAACACGAACACGAGCACGAGCACGAGCACGAACTCGAACGCGAACGCGAACGCAAACGCGAACGCGAACACGAACACGAACACGAACACGAATACGAACACGAACACGAACACGAACACGAACACGAACACGAACACGAACACGAACACGAACACGAACACGAACACAAACACGAACACGAACAAGCACAAGCACAAGGCAAGCATAAGCACAAGGCAAGCACAAGCACAAGCATAAGCACAAGCACAAGTACAAGCACAAGCACAAGCACAAGCACAAGCACAAGCACAAGCACAAGCACAAGCACAAGTACAAGTACAAGCACAAGCACAAGTACAAGCACACACACACATACAAAAATCATTGTAGATTTTGGTGAAAGCTTGTCAAACGTCTTATAATAATTCAATTAGTCGATTTAGCGATAATTAAGAAGATGTGTATTGCATAACCTGCTACGAGGTATGTTAAAAGAAAACCGAATCTGTAATATTAATTCTCATACATATATTTCAAAGGTAATGAACACAGACTTAAAATCCATATCACGAACCATTTAGTCACTAAATGGTGTGAGCATAATTAACTGATTTCTTTTACTTTAAAATAAACACAAGCGTAAACGCTAAAGCAAACGCAAATGCGAATGAGAACGCGAACACGAAAACGAACACGAACACGAACTCGAACACGAACACGAACACGAACACGAACACGAACACGACCACGAACACGAGCACGAACTCGAACGCGAACGCGAACGCGAACACGAACACGAACACGAACACGAACACGAACACGAGCACGAGCACGAACTCGAACGCGAACGCGAACGCAAACGCGAACGCGAACACGAACACGAACACGAACACGAATACGAACACGAACACGAACACGAACACGAACACGAACACGAACACGAACACGAACACGAACACGAACACGAACACGAACACGAACACAAACACGAACACGAACAAGCACAAGCACAAGGCAAGCATAAGCACAAGGCAAGCACAAGCACAAGCATAAGCACAAGCACAAGTACAAGCACAAGCACAAGCACAAGCACAAGCACAAGCACAAGCACAAGCACAAGTACAAGTACAAGCACAAGCACAAGTACAAGCACACACACACATACAAAAATCATTGTAGATTTTGGTGAAAGCTTGTCAAACGTCTTATAATAATTCAATTAGTCGATTTAGCGATAATTAAGAAGATGTGTATTGCATAACCTGCTACGAGGTATGTTAAAAGAAAACCGAATCTTATTTTTAAGATTTTTAATTTGCACCTTAAACATTGTTGGTCCTTGTCTCCTTCAAAGTACTACCCTTCCCATTCACACATTTTTTCCAGCGGTGTTTCACTGACTCAAGTTTAAGAACGAAAAAATATTACTTAGCTCCTTAACGATTTTTTCAGGAAGGTATGGAGGTTGAGGAAGGACAGTCATTTGTTTTTTGGAACAAAACTGGCGAAATCATAAAGCTGCATGTGAGGGAGCATTATGTAGAGTATCATCTGCGTAGGCTTGTTTCAAAAGCTGAAACGTTTCGGTGAAGGTTTTTTGTAATTACACGCACTTAATGTTGCATTGTTACTCCAGAAAATCGGACATTGCAAAATCACTACGAAAACTGAAACACTTTCCACTCAAATAATAATAAGAGAAAAAGAGAGATATCGACAGGTTATAACGAACACAGTGTTGCAAACCGCAAGATACTGCGCCCTTTGTTGCCGCGAAATTTTAAAAGTGTGGTTATTTTTCTTAATAGACCTCGTATACATACGTATGTATTTGTGGAAGGTAGTAAATGCTGTAATAATTAATAAAATTGCAATAACCTTGTAAAAGCATAACAGTGGTTTAACAATTAATAAAAATTGGAGGAGTGCTGGTGGACAAAAGATTTTCAATTTTGTTGCATGCTATCTTGTTCGTAATCTTTCTCTACTGATTCAGGCGATTTAGTAAATTATGTTTTTGTATAAAACTTTCAATAGTGTACTGATAAGAATTAAATTAATTACTTAGAGAAATTTAATTAAGTTAATTCGAAGATGTCGAGATGCAAGGATACTATCTCAAGTGCGAAGTACGACAATGTAAGATTATGAAACGTTTTATTGGCGTCCGTTTCCTCTGATGAGTTTCTCTCAACAGATTTGAAAGAAGTGTAATGTATTGTTACATTAAATTAGAAAATTTTATTCTTTATTACGTATTTTTCAATATCCAAGTGATCAAAAGTGGTTTTATAAATCTTTTCCTTTTCGCATACCAAGCATTTTTTGAGCGTTCTTTGTATACATCTACATTCTAGTCTCCCCCGATATAACTCCACTTACCATTCTAAACGCGAATTTTATTTCTTTTCCTCTTCAAGACTTTTTTATTGTAGATCCACCGCACGTATTAAACCTTATATGATGATAGTGCACTACACGATCAGGAATTCACGTTTTTATAAACACTTGAACATTTGTCGCATTTTAGACTCTAAAGCAAATGAACAGTTTTAAACGAAAAGTTCCGGTTAACTAAATTTAGGAAATGTAATTACTATCCATAAAACAAACTTCTAATTCAATCCGAACCTTTTCATATTTCTCGAATGTGAAAAGACTGGAACGTCATCGCTTTAGTAACATCATTCGTGAATTGACTTGATTTTATTTTATCCACCTGAAACCTCCTTTTCGTCTTTTTGAACGAACAAAATTTCAAACTTTATTAAAGTGGTTCTTAACGTTGATTTCTAAAATGAAATGGATTCTGGGAAGGTTGCTAGTAGTATGAAACTGTTAGAGAAAGTTTTCAAGAGCACTAAGATATCTCTGTATAACAAGCTTAGTTGCGAAGAAAATTTTGTAGCCAAGTTACATTAGAATACGTAAAATTCTTGTAGGGGAGATTTCGTCAGTTTTAGATACTAAGGGATTGTTTAAGAAATTCTTTGGTAACATATATTACACTAAATCGAAATCGTATTCGGTGACAGTTTAATATCTGGTGAAGTTTCGGTAAACACTTTGCTAAATTCTAAGCGGTTTAATCGCGTAATATAAACTTTATCAAATCTCGTGAATAATGTAGCGTAATTTTGTTCTTTTAACTTTTTTGTTTAGTAAACCGTGTAGATGTACTAGAATTTATTTCTTCAATACTTCTTTCTACCCCCTCAATTAAGTACAACAAAGTATGTGATAAATGTGAGTTTCCAACTTTAATTACGCCCACCTTAGCTTCTTCAGCATAGAAATGAAAAACATCTTGCGCATGGTATAGAATAAGTCAAACGTTCCTAATTATACCGTCTTATATACTGCTCAAGGTTTTCTATTTTTTGTTATTACAAGAGTCTCTAATTACTTTTAATTGTGTTTAATAATTTGTGTCAGAAGAATCCGATTTTTCCAAAAATTTATTGCACTTTTATTCAATAATAGTTCAATTTAACCTTTTAAAGGCCGTATACAGTTACACTTTACACAAAGCGTTCATTTTGCAAGAACTTGTAAGTTGTGCTTAACACTAATAAAATAAACAATTAAAATTGATGTTGCAGTTGTAATTTCCAAAATAACATGTGTTCCCAAAAGGAGGACGTTGGCCTCTTA
The DNA here is from genome assembly GCA_036346205.1 of Vesta saturnalis. Classification (NCBI taxonomy): domain Eukaryota; kingdom Metazoa; phylum Arthropoda; class Insecta; order Coleoptera; family Lampyridae; genus Vesta; species Vesta saturnalis. Next base: position 202,207 of record JARFJB010002360.1, read on the forward strand.
TGTTGTCCAGAATAGCGTAATAAATACAACAGGTATAAAAGAGCAGCAATAGCTCAAGAACAAAGATTTATTTTTGTTTTTACATTTTACATGAAAAAGTATTAAACTTACTTAGCTAGAATAAGTGCATATACAGGGTGTTCCTTAATGATATGCTAATATTGAAGTGGAGGAATCTACACGAAAAAATAATTATAGTTTGCTTAATAAAGTACGGTCCTAAACTGTACTGTTACGGAAATACGGGGTGTCAAAGTTACACGAAAAATACGAAAATTAATTGATATCTTCTAAACCGCTAAACATTTTCCAGTGAAATTTAGTACGAAGCTAGAGTGCATGAAATTGGATATTTTTTCATACGAAGTTAATTTCCAGCTTCTGCAGTGGCGTGCGTACGGGCACTCACTTGGATATTTTTGAAGAAATAAAATTATACGCCACTGATTTCTTGAAAAACAAAATTAAAGAACATTCGTTTAACTTATCCCCATTGATCGATGAATCAAACGCGCACTTGTGTATGACTATCCTTTTCTACATATTGAATACAATGTACACTATTATCTAACGTATTATTTCAAGAGTGTCGTTTTGTATGGCTCTTATTAACTCAAGTAACTAACAAGGATAACAACAAATTAAGTTTTCTTTATACGAACAGTTTTGATACCAACATTACCAACTTTAACTTAACTACTTCACATAAATATAAATGTCATAATGTTTGCAAATAAAAGACAAAAGTTTTATTTACGTATCGTAGATGTACGCACATAAAAGCATATTATTTTCAATAAAACTTAAAACGTAGCAGATGAATTTTGGTAAGTTATTATATATTCTAAAATGTTGCAAAAATTTTGTAAATAGGTATTTGTAGGTTAAGACCAATGAACTCTTCCAAAGAAAGAAAGTAATTGTTCCAATACTTTTCTACATAAAAGTGGCGATTATATATCTTTGACGGTAATACATTTGTGAGTTAATGGTTATTTATTTGATTTATTCATAAAGATTGAATTTTTTAGAAACGCTACTAATCATTATGCTTTGAGAAAACATTCGAATTGCAAAATACGGAATGATAATTTCAATCATCGGTGTTTATACACTTGTTTGTGTAGAAGATTATTATACTGCAATTCAAAATTATTGGTGTATTTAAAGTAATTGAATTATAGCACTTTTTTAAACTTATTCAAAGTATCGTGTCAAATACATTATAACCAAGTGTTTCTTGCTTATTGAGTACATAAAAAAAATACACCATAAAGTAATAAAACGTAAATTTGTTCATTCACATTTAAGCATGACTGTGTTGAAAATAATTTATTGTTATAAATTATGTTTTAGTGTACAATAACATACATTATATGTTATTATTATAATTATTATAGATTATTATTAAGTTTTTGGAGAAAACTGTTTGCGTTAAGAATTAAATTAAAAACAAGAAATTAAATGTTCACTACACTTCATCTTCTGTATCTGTGTTATCGTTTGGATGTATAATAATTGGATTTACTTGGACATCATAAACTTTTTCTTATTCCCAAGAATTTAGAATTTCAGCTTCTGCATGTTTAATCGTTTTTAACCAAAATGAAGGTGAAACTGTTTCTAACGCTTCTTTCCACATCTGTTTGACATTATCATCCCCATAACCATCTCTTCCAATGTGTTTATCATAATAAGTTTTTCTTATTCCCCATACCATTTCTATTGGGTTAAATTGACAGTGGTAAGGAGGCAAGCTTAAAATTTCGTGTCCATGTTCTCTAATAATATTATCGACCAAATATTGTTTTTCTTCCTTATGTAGCTTTGCTATATGTAGTAATTCCGTTTTAAATGCTTCTTTTTCATGAGTAATTTTTTTCCCCTAAGCCACTCTGTAATTTCTTCTTTTTTCCAATTTGTAGTTGGTTGGCGATTGACAATTTGTGAATGGTACGGAGCGTTATCCATAATGATTATAGATGGCTTTGTTAAGTTTGGCAAAAGTTGATTTGTTAACCATTTAACAAAGTTTTCCGAATTCATACAAACGTGATAATCGCTGCTTCTATTTGTGGTAGAGAATATAAGTTCTGCTCCTTCCACAAAGCCATCTTCTGTTCCAGCATGTAGAACTATATAACGTTTGCCTTCCCCACCAAAATTCTTAAAGCATTTTGAACTAAAATCTTGCCATATTCTTTTGTTGCTTCCTTTTAAAATATCCATGTTTCGTCGAGATAAAAGAACTGCTTGTAGATATCTTGTTTCATATAAGTGACGTAACGTCTCAAAAAATTTTTACCTCATCGATGCTATTGAAGTTTTTTCGCAAAGAGCTTTTCTATTGTTAGTTTGCTTGAAATGAAATCCAATGTCCAACAAAACGTGATAGAGGCTAGTCCTTTTACACTCAACGATACCTCTTTCTTTAATTCTTGTTAAGAGCGTATCTAATGTAACATGTTCATGGTTAATATACATGTTGTAAATTGTAGTACGGATTTCACTTTTTTGTCGTTGATCCATGTCTTTTGTTTTTGGACTTTTTCGTTGAGGTTCATTTTCCTTGTTTTCTTCTTGATTTTGATGTCGTCGTAAAGCATTAGAAATAGTTTTCGTGTCAATTTTCAAAGCATCGCTAACCCTTGCATGCACTGCTGTTAATGGTGATAAGGGCTCGTTGTTCTGTTTTTCTTTATTAAAGTATTCTACTAAGTTATGGATTAATTCGTCTAAGGTAATTGACCTACGACGCATGTTGATGTGCTACAAATGAAAACATAAATGTTATCTCTTTCTGTAAAACGAATTAATCTTTACCTTAAATGAACACTAGAAAGTAATGTGGTTCTGAAAAGAACCGATCTTTTACAATATTAACTCAAGAAGGAATGAATAAACGAAGAAACAAACCAACCGACGAGCGTACATAAGCTCAATCAACGTGTAAGCAAATAAATGAAAGTTGTTCTGTGGAAAGGTTGGTATCAGTGCTCATCTTTTTGTTTTAAATTACAGACGGCGGTCATTTCGTGATTTAATGCATACATGACGTCATCGGGATAAGTTAAACGAATGAACTTTACATTTTAATTCCTCGCTCAATTTGAAAAATAAAAGCTCTCGTGAATTATGTTCCTAGAATGTTCCCTTTGGGAGTAATAAAATAAAAACCGTTGTATTGTACGAGAAAATTAATTCAATGAATGAAATAACAATTTCGCAATAAGTCTAGTTGCCTTTCAAAATGACACTTGCGTCTTCCATGTGACATTTTCTAGTTCAATTTAAGTCACTGTAAATTAACCTTTCCCATTGTTCTTGTACAATTTTGTTATTAATGATGATGTATACAATTGCTGAAATGGCTGATATGCATTATGTGTATGACCTCGCTGATGGCAATGGAAGCAAAACCAGACGGATTTATCACTAGAGATATCCCAATCGTGCTTTACCACATAGTCGAACCTTCTCGAATATTCATCAACGTCTTGTTGAAACTGGTAGTATCCGAAGGTACATCTGAATGTAGGCCTCCAAGTGTAAGAACAACTGAAATTGAGGAAGCAGTCCTGCACGCAGTCGAAGAACAGCCTGAAACGAGTACAAGAAAGATAGCTACAAACTTGAATATTTGCCATCAAATTGTTTGGAGAATTTTAATGGATTATTTGTTATATCCATACCACATTTTAAGAGTACAGGCATTACTCCCGAGAGATTTTCCTAAGCGAGTAACTTTTTGTCGGTGGTATCTTCATAATATTGCACATAATCCACAATTCGATTCACATATCCTGTTCACGGACGAATGTAATTTCTCAAGAAATGCGATTCAGAATTTTCACAATAACCATTTGTGGGCGGATGAGAATCCCAAAGCCACAACTGAAACCCATATCCAACATCAATTTTCGGTGAACGTCTGGTCAGGAATTATAATCGATTACTTTATTGGCCCATTCTTTCTTCCGAGACGACTTGATGGACAATCTTACCTTACTTTCATTCGTGAACAATTGCCTGAGCTGCTTGAGGAAGTTCCGCTTTTAATAAGACACCATATGTGGTACATGCATGATGGTGCACCAGCACATTTCAGTGGAATGGTTCGCAATCATCTAGATACTGTTTATTCTAATCGTTGGATTGGCCGTGGGGGACCTCAAGAATGGCCACCACGGTCCCCCGACCTTAACAGCTTAGATTTTTTCTTGTGGGGCTATCTAAAAACGCTAGTGTACACAAGTCCCATTAACAGTGTAGAAGAATTGAAAGAGAGAATAGTTGCAGCATGTAATAATATAAAACATACTGCGGGAATATTTCAACGAGTGCGGAATTCCATGAGAAGGAGGACAGAAGCATGCATTTTGAGTGAAGGAGGCCATTTCCAACAATTTTTGTGATTAACGTCCCATATTACTTATTCCCAATATTATGTTTATGCTGTATGTTTCCATTTGTTGTTTTTGTTGTTGTTCATTGAAGGCAGATGCCAATTTGTAACGTATTAATTTCAATCATTAAATTACATAATTTTCTCGTACAATATAACGTTTCTTATTTTATTACTCCCAAACGGAACATTCTAGGAACATAATTCAAGAGAGCTTTTATTTTTCAAATTGAATGAGGAATTAAAATGTAATTTTTTTTTTCAAGAAATCAGTGGCGTATCATTTTTTTTCTGCAAAAATATCCAAGTGAGTGCCCGTACGCACGCCACTGCTGAAGCTGGAATTTAACTTCGTATCGAAAAATATCCACTTTCATCTTCGTACTAAATTTCACTGGAAAATCTTTAGCAGTTTAGAGGATATCAATTAATTTTCGTATTTTTCGTGTATCTTTGACACCCCGTATTTCCGTAACGATACATTTTAGGACCGTACTTTATTAATCAAACTGTAATTATTTTTTCGTGTAGATTCATCTACTTCAGTATTCGCATATCATTAAGGAACACCCTGTAAGTAAAAATGTACAAAGGATTCACTTATTTGAATGGTACTGTTCAAAACAATAATTTTATGTAGTCGTTTTTCGCATTTGTTACATTGTAGTCTAGTATTTTTCTGCCAAACGCCCTTGAGTGATAGTAACAGGCATGTGATTTATTCCATCAAATCTGGTATCCCCCAGTACAGGTGAAGCTGGTCCACCTTTTCTTTTCCGCTAGGTTGCATCAACTTTTAGCAAAGCCACTGCAACATTCTTCGGAATTCCAAATGCACAGTATTTTCCTTGGGATTCACATGCTGATGGAATCGAAAAGCTGCTACAACAACTAAATTCAACACATGGGAGAAAAGGTTCCACCACCATTTTTTTGATCGCAACCTAGGCCGGTAACTGGCACATAGACGATCCGCTAAGTCCACACCGCCCATCCCCATATTGTAATTTCTGATTACATTAGGTTGTACAATCTACTTTTTGTTTTTGGACTTTACACGCCTGGTTGTTTTCTGAAGAGGGGTAACTGTAAAATAATTGCTAGCCATTGTGACGATAGAGTTGTCATTCCATTTTACACGTAGTACGGTACCATCTAATCTATAATCGTATGCACCCCTATCTTGCTTTTTCAAGACATTTGATGAAACAAGGGGACACTTATTTGATTGATTTTCTCTGACAGTACCACAAGCACGGATGTTTCGTTCTGACAGTTTTTTCACAAGATTGTAACGACCCAGAAATACGGCGAGCGAAATAAATTTTAAAATAAAGAAATTATAAAGGTAATTTTGTAAATAACAATTCATTTACGCTTTCAGAATCCAGGTATGATAACAAACGACAATTTTGCGTGCGCACAGTATCCCCTCTTGTAGATGTGCAAACCCATCGCTTTAATTGTTGTAGTGGCCGGACGCGAATATCTCGGTGGCAATAAATCACTCGATTACGGGCTTTATTCCATTGATAATTCGGATAACTAAGTACGAGAACATAGTTTAAAGAGAGTTAAAGGTGTTCAAATAGTGATAATTAATAGATATAACTGGTTTTATTAGTATTAATATAAATTTAAAGGAAGTGTGAAGTGAAAGTGCAGGCGGTACAAATATAACACACGTAAAACGTAGTAAGCGAGGCAAGGTTAACTACGATCAAAACTAATCGCAGCGATAGAGGTTACCGGAGTCCAACAACGAAAAGATTAACTATTCAATAATAAAAATCATAAACGAGTTACAATACGAAACGAGATAGAGGGTCAAATAGTAGCGAAGAGGAAGCATTCAAAAAAAGTAAAAAGTAATTAGGATAACAAGGCAAGTTCGGTAAGAACTAAAATTCAAGAAATGGGAGAATTAAAGGCAATCCGAGAAATTATGGAAGAAATGATGGAAGAGATAAAGAAAAATACGGATGAAAATAGGGAGTTGAGAGAGGAGATGAGAAGAAGAGAGAAAGCATGGGACATAGAGAGAAAGCAGTTAACAAGCAGAATAGATAGATTAGAAAACAAGTTAGAAAATATGGAAAAAGATAAAAAGAGATGCAATATAATAGTCAAAGGAGTAAAGTTCGACGAAGGAAATAAAGAACAACCGTCCAAGCAATTTCTAAACGACAGGTTGGAAATAGAGGTAGAAATAAACAGAGTGATAGCATTAGGAAACAACAATGAGCTAACAGTAAATATAGTTGAAATGAAAAACTGGGCAGAGAAACAACAAGTAATGAGCAATAAATACAAATTAAAAGGTTCAAAAATCTATATTGAAAACGACATGACCTGGAAAGAGAGGAATATACAAATGGAATTAAGAAAAATTGCGAAAGAAGAACAAAAAAAGGGAAACAGAGTGAAAATAGGTTATAGAAAGGTCAACATCAATGAAGAGGAATATGTCTGGGATGAAAAGGAAGGAGGAGAAGTAAAACAGACAACAAACTAACAAAAAAACAAGTACAAAGCAACAAGAAGACGAAACCAGTAACGGATACGGACGACGAGAAAGGAATAGGGAAAAGAAAAACACAGAAAGGAAAAGGAGAAGAGAACATAACAACAGGTATGACCATTAGAAGAAAGATGAGTACCTGCACGAGAATTAAATTTAGTACATGGAATCTAAGGAGGTTAACGGGAAAGGAAGACGAAATTATAGGGGAAATGGAAAAACTGGGGTTAGACTACTTAGGAATCACAGAAATAAAAAGAAAGGGAAGAGGTCCAACGAAACTACCAAAGGATTACTGGTTATACTGGTCAGGAGTGAACGAAACAGAAAGAGGAAGAGAAGGCGTAGGACTAATAATTAAACCCGAGAACATAGAAACGAAACTTTCGTGAACGAAAGAATACTAACAGTTGAAATAAAACTTAATAAAAAGGAGTCATACACGTTGATAGTAGCGTACGGTCCAAATGATAACGCACTAAAGGAAGAGAAGGATAAATTTTTCGAGGCACTACAGACAGAATTAGATAACAGCAGAAATAAAACTATTGTTATGGGAGACCTTAACGGGAGAGTAGGAAATGTAAACACAGGGATAGAAAGAATTATGGGTACGCAAGGAGAACAGACAAGGAATAACAACGGGGACATAATAACAGAACTATGCGTAGAAAACGATTTAATAATAGCAAATACGAAGTTCACCCACAGAGATATCCACAAATACACGAGAGTAGAACACAGCAAACAGTAGAAGTCAATAATAGATTACTTCCTAGTAAGACAAGAAACGTGGAGCAAGATAAAGGAGGTTAAAGTAAAGCGTGGTCCGGAAATAGACAGTAACCACTATTTAGTAAATATAGAAATAAACGACACCGCAGAAAAACAAGAGGAAAAAAGAATAAAGGTTGTAAAAGAAAATATTAGGAGCCACAAGCTAAGAATATAGGAAACAACAATAATACACCAACAAAACCTAGAGAAGAACTTAAAGCAGGAGTACGAAAGAAAAAGTAAGGAAGAAAATTGGAAATTTCTAAAAACGAGTATCCTTCAAGCAGCGAAAAATAGTTGTGGAATAGCGAGAATAGGAAATGACAAGAGAAAGACAACAGCATGGTGGACAACTGAAATAAAAGAAAAAGTGGAAACAGAAAAAATTAAATGGAAAAAATATCTACAATCTAGAAAAAGAGAGAATTACGAGGCATACAAAACAGCGAGGGTAGAAGTCAAGAATATGGTAAAAAATGCAAAACAAGACTTATGGAGAGAATTTGGAATTAAAATGAAGAAAAAATATGTAGAAAACCAAAAACTATTTTATGGCATTCTAAAAAGACTAAGTGAGAGGAAAACAACCATACTAAAAAACATAAAAGATAAACAGGGAAATTTACTAACTAAAGAACAAGACATACTGAAAAGATGGAAACAGTATTTCCAAGAACTATTGAAGCAGAAGAAGAAGCAGAAGAGGAATCAGATAAAATAGAAGCAGAACCAAAAAAGACAAACGAAACCGAAACGGACGCAGAGTATGAACGAAACCTAGAAAAGATAAAAATCACAAGGAAGGAACTTGATGAAGCGATAAGAAAGTTGAAGTTAGGAAAAACACCTGGCAAAGACCAGATAACAGCAGAAATGCTGAAGTACATGGGAGAAGCAAGTAAAAACACATTTCTACAGCTCCTGAACGAAATATTAAGAACAAAGGAGATCCCTTTAGACTGGCAAACAGGAGTTATAATGCGCCTTCTCAAAAAAGGTGATTGGAGAGAGTGCAAAAACTATAGGGGAATCACATTATTAAGTATTCCAGGAAAAGTGTTTACATCAATAATAGAGGCAAAAATTAGGGAAAAAAATAGAAAAAACGATCAGCGACACTCAGTGCGGTTTCCGCAAAAACAGAGGAACACAAGATTTGATTTTCACAATGAGACAAATAAGTGAGAAAACCATTAGTAAAGGTAGACAAGCACATGTATGCTTTGTGGATCTCGTAAACGCCTTCGACAAGGTTAAGAGAGAGGACGTGTGGACGAGTCTACAAATCAGAGGGGTGTGAAACCCACTAATACAAGTAGTAAAGGCTTTATACCAAAAAACGTCAAACATAATAAGAACAAAAAATGAGGAGTCAACAGAATTTGTGACAAATACGGGACTGCGTCTGGATGTGTGCTAAGCCCACTCCTTTTCACACTAGTTCTAGACGATGCAATTCGAGCAAGCGAGAGGAGGGTCAAACAACTCAATTTAGGATACTGGAAAGGAGAACAAACGACAGTCTCCGAAATATCGTTTGCCGATGACATGGCAATTATAGCAAGCTCCGAAGAAAACTTACAACACAACTTAGAAGTGGACAGGTAAGAACTACAAAAAATAAACATCATAATAAATACTGAAAAAACAAAAACAATAGTAATAAGTGCAGAAAGAAAAAATCATAGCATCAGGCTAGAAGGAATCCCATTGGAACAGGTACCCAAATTCAAATACCTAGGAGTACAAATTAGCGAGGATGGAAAACTAGACCACGAAATCAACGACAGAGTAGGATGCACTGGGAGACTATTCAACACATCAAAAAACATATTCTTTGGAAAAAGCGAAATACCAAGAGAAGTTAAAATCACAGTGTTTAAAAAAGTAATGGTGCCAACGTTGGTGTACGGTAGTGAATCGCGGACTACAACAAATAAGCACAAATTCAGAGTCACCAGTGCGGAAATGAGATTCCTAAGGAAAATAGAAGAAAAAACCAGGAGAGACCAAACAAGAAACGAGACATTTAGAGACCGACTGAATACAAAAGCAGTGACAACAATAATTCAGGAGAGACAGCTGGGTTGGTTGGGACATCTACTACGCATGGAGTACAACAGAACAACAAAAAAGGTATAAGAAACAAGAGAACTAGGAAAGAACAGAGTAGGCAGACCAAGAAAGAAATGGATAGAGGGAGTGAAGACAGCAGCGTTGGATAGGGGTTTAAACTGGAACGAAGCCAGAAGGATGGCCCAAAATCGAAACGAATGGAGGAAACTTTGCCACAAGAAACCAACAGACGTATGAACAATCCACAGCACACGACGCGAAGAAATTAACAACAAGCCTTACACCTAACGGTAAAAAGGCATTGAATTAAGTAAGTAAGTAAGAACTTATAAAGGCAATTTTGTAAATAACAATACATTTACGCTTTCAGAATCCAGGTATGATAACAAACGACAATTTTGCGTGCGCACAGTATCCCCTCTTGTGGATGTGCAAATCCATTGCGTTCTGTCTCACCTAAACCCCCCTTTTAGACCAGATATAAAACCGAAAATTTGCACATAATTCAGCATTCTCTGTCTACAATACTCATCTTCGTAGATTTCCTGTAGAATATCGTCTACAATTCCGTTTCAATAATAATTTATTACCTGATATAATTTATTACCAATCCGAAATCCTGCACTTCTTGAAAATTCTCCCTTCGAGAATAATTCATAACCTGACCGACTTTTAAAGTTTATCCAGTATAAACTTAAATTGTTGATTATTCCAAGCTTAACTTCAAATTAATTTAAAAGAAAATAAGTTGAAATTACCTGTTTACATTCTAATACCTATATAAATCCCGATTTGAAAGGAATTAGCTATTAGTACTGTACTTACTGCTGACGCAATTCGGCGGTCTCCTAAGGACGTTACGGTCCTATTCAGTTGGCGAGGCATTTTAGCGACATCTGTGGGATCACCGGTTAGCTAGGTTCTTTTTGGAACACACAATCCCAACCACCTAATTCCCTATTAATAAAAGTCTGTCTAGCTCTGGGTTTTCTAACTTGGACTGCAGGAGAGCTTATCCATCTAATGCCATATTAAACCTTTAGATTCTATATAGCTGGAACTTTCAACTAGCCCGAGATAACTGGAATCGCAGAAACTCCTAATTTAGACGGCTGAGGCCAGGCAACCTGGCCGTAAGTGAGATCTATAATTACCACCCCGTATAAGTTCCCGATCCATAACTTACAAAAGCATATCCGAATTCACCTGAAAACAAACCTGCTCCAAAAAATACAGTTTTATTAAAAGAAACCGATTAAAAATAATCACAGTATAATCTAGAAGTTTAGCTTGGAAATATTCCAGGTCATTGTAAATTAAATAAAAAAATTCTAATCAAGAATTTTAGTCAACCATCCCTAACCCTATTTAAAAATCATTAATTTGCAAATCCCTTTAATTTCATTCTCGTTTACTTATATTAAGGACATTGAAACCAATACCATTGACCTGTTATCACCTATCAACAGCTGTTGTTACGCCGATCGTAATATTGTGTTAAAATTTAGTATATTTGCACATGTATTAAAGAAAAATAATAAGTCGTGTTTTAGAGAAACCTGGTTAACTTATTGTAACAATTTTCCCCTATAAACATTCAGTGAAAATCACTTTGAATTATTTTATACCCTTTCGTGTACAATGACGTTTCCATTGTGAATGATAAAGACGACCTTCCGATAATCGCGTCAGTAAAACCCATCGTGACTTTATAAATACAATTAAAAAGTTAATTGATTAAATTGATTGAAATTGACAAACGCGATCCCGTATATCATAGAGGCAAAATAACAAACATTGCTAAAATATACAACCGTAATCTCCATTGTAACAATTTCGTATTAACATAACATTATAGGAAGTAAGTTACCTGAAAGATAACCAATCCTTGTATAAAACACTCACACAACCGCACATCGATTAATCAAATCTTCTTAAGGGCGAAACTAGAAAAATTGAAAACCGTCAGATTGGTTGTTTATATTTTTATTATACGTAATTCTCATTACAGTTCTGCCAACGACACAAACACGTGGTGAACCAAGGTGAATAAATCACGTCCATACGTGGCCAGCAGGACTTGAAGGTATAGTGGGTGGCCTACCCACCATCCAGAGTAATTTTTATTTTTAGTTTTGTGCGATAGAATATTTTATTTTCATTTATTTTCCAGGGATATTGTTTTATTTAATTTTAATACACTTACCTGACAACTGTAAATTGAATTTTTAAGTTAAAATGTACATATATTGAAAATACGCTAAGTTGGTATATGTAAAAAGAATTTGTAAAATTTAACAAACGTGTTTAATACATGTATTAAACCTGAGGTGTCAAAACTTATTTAACAGATATAAGAGGCAACCGAAACCCACCCCTACTTCCCAACTGAGTCTAGTCGAAAGAGCACTTAAATCCACATAGTGGAATATTCTTGTAAGACCTACCAAAAAGGGCCTTACAAGATCATAACTTGTAAAGAAATTGTCGAAGTATACAATGTGATTAGCTGGGTCTTCGATTACCTATAACATATTGTTCACCACCCGTTTCCCTAATGGAGTTGAAGTATCACTTGTTTTCCTACAATAAATTTCAAAGTTGTAAGCATAACCGTCGATTCCACGAATCATCCATATTTTGAACCCGAAACGAATAGGCTTGTTGTTTATAAACATTTTAGCAGAGTAATGTCCATGGTACGGTACCATCGCTTTGTCAATACCCAGATGTTTATGAAAAACTCCAAATTGTTGAAGCTTTTCTTTGAGTTTTTAATAAAACACAGATAATTTTGCAACTTTAGACTGAACTAAATTGTTATTATCGGCAAGATGAAGATACCGTTTTATTATGCGGAACCTTTCTCTACTCATGGCTTTAGGAAAAATTGGTGCTTGCATGTCTTCTGACGTCGACCAATAATCATTTGTAGAGGGCAAACTGTGTTAACCACTAATGAGAACCCAAGAAATTGACGCAGTTCTTCTGTCGGATAAACTAAACGTTTGACAATTACTATCCCTTCGGGCATAAAGTTTTGTTTGATCGCGAATAAAAGTGATAATCTCATTAGTAAAGAACAAGGAAAATATTTCATAAGGCGATTTTCCACAATGTTCTTCTCCTATTTTGGCGGGATCACTTGCTTTTGTATAACTCCAACATCCTCCGTTTATTCCATATTCCTTTTCTTTCTACAATTACTTTGTTCTCTTCGTCGTCGCTTTTAATATTTTGATCCCCAGAGCTAGGAGGTAAAATTACAACATCAACTACATCTTGTGATGTTCAGGCTGCAATATCCTGCACAGCATTTTTCAAGAATAATATGTGAACCACTTCACCATGTGGCAATACAATTGTAACAGAATTCAAATCAAGAGCCATGTACGTCTACTCGCAACTATAGAACCCCATAGAGTGTATACTGTTTTTATACACTTGTGACACACTCGTTTTTGCTCTAAGACTCTATACCTACATTCGCTACTATTAGCTCGACGTTTTCCGTAGAAAAAAAAACATTTGCATATTTTGCGCATATCTTATGCATTGTCTGACTTTCTTCTGAATTACAATTATTTGTATTAACTAAATCAAACAATTTATCTACACTACTGACTGATAATTTTCATTATGATTTTGCATGTCAAAAATTCCGTACTTAATATCCTATCTAAAGGATGAGTTTATTTTCATTATTTGTATGGGAATCTCGGAAACCATAAGAGTTACGCATTTGCTTAAATGGGGAAAGATTTTCTTCTTTGGATGACTAAATCCAGATACGCTTTTATTGATTTAAGAAAATGCATGGCTTACTGGATATTTGTAAAAAAGCAAAATTCTACAAAATTGTTTCAGCGCTTTAACTCGCCTATTTCTAAAGATAGATAAAAAAATTGTTTACATACAATTTTTAGATAATTTTGTGCCGAATAACGTCACCGTACTAGTTTTTCAATTGTGCTTAGGATTTTGAAGTTATTAAGCAAAATTAAACTTTTTTAAACGGAAACCATAGTTGGCCATGACGTTTTAATAGTGCATTTTTTTTCTGATTGTAATGATGCAAGGGTTGTACCACATATTTTAATAAATAAAAGCACAATACACGTATGCCCATTATTACGTTCAACAAAAATCATATTTTCCCATGGAAAACAAAAGTAAAGCAACTGAAACGTTGTTTATCTTCATCTTTGACATTCCAGGTTGAGATCTCGATCCGAAAAGGTCAACTTTATATAAACCTAGCCAGTCTATATGAAAAAAAGATAACGTCGTTTTTACGATGTTGGAGGCAGGCTACAACAGGCGCTGCTACCAGCAGTTCCTAGAGGAGAGGGCAGCTCAGGGAGAGCTGTCACCGACGACGTCTCAAGAGTTCCGGATACCGCCAGCGATACCGTTACTGCTCGATCTACCGTTCGAGAGAGCGAACAGCGACGCGCCACCTGCCGCCACCGCACAGAAGAGGAGGCGGCAAAAGAAGACGCGACCGTCACCGTTAGTAGATATCACCCCCCTCTGCCCACCTCCGCCGCCACAACGGCAGCCGCCAACAGTGAAGAAGAGGCCCGTACCGGATCTACCAGCCCCGACGATTTCGTGTTGCAAAAGAAGAAGCCGAAAAAGACTCCGAAGGTTCGCCCGTCTACGCCGCCGCCCACGTACAACGGATTCCAGGCCCTGGAACCCTTCACCGACAGCCCTGTAACGATGAAGCAGACGACATAAGAGGACACCATGGAGAAAGCGCCTCCAGTAATCCTACGTCAGAAGGAGCACTGGGTCGCGTTCTCCCGAGAAATGGACCGACCACGGATCGCCTTCACGAGAGCTAAGGCCTTCAGCGAGGGAATCCGGATTCAGCCTGTCTCACTCCAGGATGAGACAGGCTCCGTACCACACTTATCAGGCAAAGAGCGAGGGATTGATTTAGGTGGTGATACGTGGCGTGCTCGTAGAACTAACTGAGGTTGACGTCAGCTCAGCTAAAAATGCAAAACATTAATGTGCTTTCTGTTCACAGGATGAAGCAGCAAGGAGGCCAGATCCCCTCGTGATGGTAGAGCCGCGGACCGAGGAAGACAACAAGAATATCCGGGAGGTGAAGCACGTCGCCAGTCTCCGCGTGACTGTAGAGGATTTCCGGCGGAAATCTGGCATCGGGCAGTGTCACCGGTGACAAGGTTTCCGCCACGCACAGCGTTGTTGCAGGGCGGCAGCACGCTGTGTAAAATGCGCCGGAGATCACCACTCCAGTGAATGCACGAAACCCCGTACAGACCGGGCTAAGTATGTTAACTGTGGAGGGGACCACCCCGTTAGCTACAGGGGCTGCCCGAAATTCCCTTGGCCTCCACAACGGAAGAAGACGGAAATACCACAGCGACCGAAGAGGACACCGCCGACGGCGACGCCTTCTTCAACCCGGACCGGCGTCAGTTACGCCCGAGCGACAGCAGGCAAGGTTGAAAAGGCGGAAGTACTGAGAACGGCCCCCGCCGCTGTCGTTACCCCACCTGCCCAACCCGCCTTAGGGTTCGACGCCATATTGGGCCTCCTTAGAGGTCTGGATATAGAGAAGGCCCTACCTGTCATCCGTAAGGTGGCAGTAGCGCTCGTTCAGGTGCAAACTGCGATGGTTCAGAGTTGGTCTAAAAATCATGTCTCTAACTTATTTGTCTTCTAAAAGACAAATTTTAAATTTAGTCTACAAAGTACTTACAAATGCAAAAACTAAAATCGTGAAGTCAAATTAAATCAGTGGCGGCGACCGCAAATGGGGTAAGTTTTTGGAAAACAATTGAATATCTCTAAGGCTAGAGGAGATAAACCCATACAATTTGGTATCAAATGAAAGCGTATTTTATGGGCTTTCCAAAAATGTAATAATATACAGTGTTTTATTAAAAAATATAAGTTTAGTTTGCTCCAACAATACGAAACACCCTGTATGATCAAAAATATTTTTAAAATGTAGTACCTATTGATATCTACCCGTAGTCCAAAAATCATTTCTCTAACTTATTTCGTCTTTGTACAATCTTCCACCTTGTATATATTGTGCATATTCACTTGTAATTAGTGGCCCTTTCTAATGTTCCACAATTAAAACTATGTGAAAACATTTATCGCACTGAGAAAATCTAATAGTGCAAATATTTTTACTAATGGAAAGTTTGTTTTTTGTAACAAAATTTATAATAAAGCGATGTAAAACACTTAGCATTAGTCACTCGAATAAGTCTTCTAAAAGACAAATTTTACATTTAGTCTACAAAGTACTTACAAATGCAAAAACTAAAATGGTGAAGTCAAATGAAGCTCTTTTGATACTCATTCCTTCCACAAAATGCAAAAATTCCGAATTAGTTTATTCTGCACAAATACTCCTAACTATACGAGGTATGTGGTACGGTATGTTCAAAATGTAATAGTAAAAAAAGACAGGTGATCATACTTGAACTTTACCATTCAATTCACATTTTTCTGAGCCACTTGACCGTTATCTACATTCCATATGGATACGGTGCATTAGATTTCTCATTAGAGACGATGCTTCCATTGTTCAACTTTCAATTCAGATTTATGTAGTTATTTGCAAGAGCACTTCACTCAAAAATCTGCATTCAGGTTTCAATAGGGATACGCTTGTAAAGCAAGCAAAAACGAATTTTTTAGTTTTTTAAATGAGAATATTTAAATTAAAGGGTTTTTTCGCCGTTTATTGCAAAGTAAGTGTAACATAAAGGCAAGTTTCTACTAAGGCGAAGCGTTTTTATTAATCCTTAAGAGCACTTAGATGTAGCAATAGGTTTTTATATCCTGGATATTATCCATTATAGGAGTAGTTGTTTGCGAGTTATAATGGTCTCATCGAAGCTGCTCGTTGCAGTAAATGATGCAATTTATGTTACTGTTGAGAAAAACATCACCTGAGTAAAATTTTCAACCCCTCAACAAACAATTTTTCGGATAAAAACAAACATTTTGTGAAAATGCCATTATATTTACCTACTTTAGTTTATACCAATAAAAAGCTATTAAGGTCAATCTTTTTAAGTAAACAAACAAGAATCTCTCACACTAATGGACGCATAAATGGAAGGACACAAATAATCGGATTAAAACCCTGAAATAAGCTTAATTTCTCCGCTTTTTCCCACACCACCCCATTAATATGTTGCTACAATACAAAAAAAAAACGTCAATATGCGCAGCACACACAAATGACCTTAGTGCGCATTTTATAAGATTAATTTTTATTAAACGTACTATATTTAATAACTTACCAGATTCAAAGGCGATTTCACTGAGAAGAATCCATTTATTTGCGAAATACATTCGAATTTTCACAAATTTTCCCGAACGTCCACGTAAATGTACGGTAAAATTTCGTGCAGATTCACGTGTTAGGTCTGATGGAATATCTTCATTTATAAAATTGGTCTGATATCTATTTCCATCTAGGCTAAACCAAATCTCAACACGATTGAAAATCTGTAATTAAAATCAATGCCATTAATTAAAGTTTAATTTTAACACGAATTCTATTTTAATGGATTACTTTTTAAACTTGTTACAGAAAATGTAACACTTTTTAACTAAAAATAATTATAAATACAATTACTAAATAGTTATTTCACATCACTTCATTGAACTAAACCGTAGTGAAAATGTATTTTAGTGCTCACGATAATATAGTACTTTAATTGCAAGTTCTGATATTGATGCTTTTTATGTATCAAGTATTTTCATAATTTAATATTGTTTAGAACTCACTTCATTTAAAGTAATCAATAAAGCTTAACTCAAACGACGGCAAAAACAAAAAATAGAAACACGTTTCAATGTCTTTAATTTAAAAGAATAGAATTTAAATCTGCTGATGACAATAAAAAAAAAAGATTAAAATGAATGAATTCTTTTAGTCGTGTATGGATACAGTCAGCGGATTTTCTGTTCCGTTGTAATTAGAACTCTAAGAGATTAAGGTTACAGCCATCATTAAAACTGTGAAACAGTTGCTTTATTTTCTGTAAACTGTAACATAATTCTCTTTGTGAATACCTGTTTATCACTAAAAGCATTTCATTGTATTGAAAAAGCTAGGAAAATGTATTTTCATTTTAATGCATTAATTTACAAAATGTTTACCGTTATTGATAGGTTTTAACGGATGAAAAATACTCAAAAGAGTTTGCGAAAACTCACCTGGACTCCTCTGCTAAACATATTGTTTGCATGGAGATGAACCGTACTAAACTCTCTGATATTGGCAAATTCAAGTACTATTTCGATTGGGTCTCCATCGCGACTGTCGTTACTCCAACCTACCCATCGACTGCCTGTAATAAAATAATCACATACTTTAGTTAAAAATGCTAGAAAAAGGATACTTATTAAATGCTACTATTAACGTACCAATAAGAAGCGTGCCTTACCAAGTAATATATAGACATAGGCGACAAGTTAATTCAATTCTACAATCTTAGTCTAACTAGACGTTTCTATTTTTCTTTCTTTAAGGAAAAAGAGAGATTATTTGGTTTTGAAATTTCAATCTTCCCGATTTAGGTTCATTATTATACATACTTACCTTTTGGGTGTAAATCGTGTGCTTAAATGTAAATTTTACAAGGTGTATACGTATGAACAGCAATTGCAGCTATGGTCGTCAGTGAAAAAAGATCTCTGCTTTTCGGATTTCGCATTGTTTAATATATTTATGGAAGTCCCTAGTTACCAGTGTGGTCATTATACCACCATAAAATTCAACAAAATATCGAGTATTGACATGTGTTGAAATGTCTTAATTACATAATTTGAATAATTTAAGTTTGGATAGTTTAGCAATGTTCGGGATTACTAATATTTATAACGTGAACAATGAATTTTACGTTTTATTTAATCAAAATCTGATATCTGCTACTTACAACAATTATTCGATATACCTAACCGCGTGCAGAGAAAATGCGTCTTTTTAGGTAATGTAAATTTTGTATAGAACAAACCCTAATCGCAACCAGAACACATTTTACCATAGAAGAACGGAGTAGGGATCATCGCGTAATTTTATAGGGTATAACAACATGCCTTAACATTAGGTCTCGTAAAATTAATAGAGATTTGACCACGGAAACTATAAACTAATGCATTAAATCTGATAAATACTGTGTTCTGACCAGATAACGCTTACAGGTGACTGAAATATTCATTGTTATTTCCTTTTTTCCAATTTAGAGGGAATTACCGATTTCTGAACAGATATCTAAGAATTCGCTGTCAGTCAGACCTATGAGAGGTGCGATAACGTTATTGCCGCTATGCTTTGTAATTTGAAGTCGGCGAGTCCGTGCGATTCTTTTCAAACAAATCTCATAAGATGTTAACTTTAATTTACGCCACCACTGACTCATAACTAAATTCGCATAACCTTGAGCCAGAAAGTGTCGAAGATGGAAGCTCAGTCTCTCTCACTATCTGATCCTTACGTTTACTCGACTGGAAACTGATCTCAACTCGATGTTTTCTTGAATTCACTCAAATAATTAATTTAATGTTTATTCAACTCAAAATAATATGGTTTATACATTAACACACACAACATTCATATTATTTGTGGTTAACAATCATCCACGAACTGAAACCAAAGAAAATAATTGTACTTGGTTATTTTAACACCTTAATTAAAACCCAACAATAACTATTTACAATATACAATATGGATGACGATTATTGCTAGAACTTAAGTAACTTCTATACATGTACCTTTACAAAATATATTTTTATACCTTTGTTTCCCTTTCGACGTCTTGTATATACAAAACACGACTATATACGCTAAATGATGTTTGCAATTCCCGCTTTTTGAGTCCTTAAAATTATAATCCAAATCTCAAAAAAAATTCTGATAAAACTGCAACCCGGCAACTAGCTCAAAAGTACTTCAAACATCCTTGAAAAATTCTTTTATGCTACTTGTAACTAGTCTCCGTCTCCGTCTCCGTCTCCGTCTCCGTCTCCGTCCGTCTCCGTCTCCGTCTCCGTCTCCGTCTCCGTCTCCGTCTCCGTCTCCGTCTCCGTCTCCGTCTCCGTCTCCGTCTCCGTCTCCGTCTCCGTCTCCGTCTTCGTCTCCTTCTCTGTCTCTGTCTGCGTGTGTGGGCGTCTGCCTGCGTACGCGTTTGCGTCTGCGTCTGCGTCTTCGTCTTCGTCTGCGTCTGCGTCTGCGTCTGCGTCTGCGCCTGCGTCTGCGTCTGCGCCTGCGTCTGCGTTTGCGTTTGCGTTTGCGTTTGCGTTTGCGTTTGCGTTTGAGTTTGAGTTTGCGTTTGCGCTTGCGTTTGCGTTTGTGTCTGCGTTTGCGTCTGCGTCTACGTCTCCGTCTCCGTCTCCGTCTCCGTCTACGTCTCCGTCTCCGTCTCCGTCTTCGTCTCCTTCTCTGTCTCTGTCTCCGTGTGTGGGCGTCTGCCTGCGTATGCGTTTACGTCTGCGTCTGCGTCTGCGTCTGCGTCTGCGTCTGCGTGTGCGTCTGCGACTGCGTATGCGTCTGCGTTTGAGTCTGCGTCCGGGTCTGGGTTTGCGTCTGGGTCTGCGTCTGCGTCTGCGTCTGCGTCTGCGTCTGCGTCTGCGTCTGCGTCTGCGTCTGCGTCTGCGTCTGCGTCTGCCTCTGCGTCTGCGTCTGCGTCTGCGTTTGCGTCTGAGTATGCGTTTGCGTTTGCGTCTGCGTCTGCGTCTGCGTTTGAGTCTGCGTCTGCGTCCTGCGTCTGCGTCCTGCGTCTACGCCTGCGTCTGCGTCTGCGTCTGCGTGTGCGTCTGCGTCTGCGTATACGACTGCGTTTGAGTCTGCGTCTGGGTCTGGGTCTGTGTCTGGGTCTGCGTCTGCGTCTGCGTCTGGGTCTGCGTCTGCGTCTGCGTCTGCGTCTGCGTCTGCGTCTGCGTCTGCGTCTGCGTCTGCGTATGCGTCTGCGTCTGAGTCTGCGTTTGCGTTTGCGTCTGCGTCTGCGTCTGCGTCTGCGTTTGCGTCTGCGTATGCGTCTGCGTTTGCGTCTGCGTCTGCGTTTGAGTCTGTGTCTGCATCCTGCGTCTACGCCTGCGTCTGCGTCTGCGCCTGGGTCAGCGTCTGCGTCAGCGTCTGCGCTTGCGTCTGCCTCTGCGTCTGCCTCTGCGTCTGCGTCTGCGACTGAGTCTGTAACTAAATAAGGCTGCTACTTATTTCAAAATCTCCGATTTGAAAATGGCAACACAGAAAGACCGTGCGGAAATCGCGAGTTGTAATTCTATCTGAAAATGATTACCGCTTGATTTTTTGTGTTATTGGTCATATTATCGGATGTAAAAATACAGTGTAAGAAGCTACTGCTTAACATCCAGCGGAAACTTATATTAAATGTGTCAGCATAGAAAGTGTTGCTGTATAACTTAATTTGCCACGAAATGCGGCTTTTCTGGAAATACGTTTTTGCTTTATCGAATTTCGAATATTGGACGTGTGTTAATTTCGTGAAATGCAAAAGCCAACTCTTTGTTGCAAATCTGGACAGATGGTAAGTTTCCGTGTATTAAAATTATGGATTAAGATTAAGCCAGCTTTTTTTTTAGTGATCAAGTTTTTTTGCTTGCAAACAGTATTAGATCGCATTTGTGATTCATTTCTCTCTAAAAGTTGCAATGAGGTGGCGCCATATTGAATATACTTTTCGATGTTATGACCTTTCGTTGAAGAGCATCAAATACCTCAGTAAGTACGTCATAGTAATAGATATCCTACCCTTCGCACGGCCTAGTTCGGAGCAACGCATTCTACCTGTGCGGGCTAATCTACTAGTGTTTGTTTGGCCCGCAACGGATAGTTAGGCACCCAACATGAAGTTCGAAGCCACGACCCTACAGGTCTTATGCACCGATAGTCAGCATCGTTGTGTTTTCATTTTTATTTAAACGCATAATTTTGTTTTAGTAAAGGAGTGAGCACAATTATACAATTTTATTCATCATTCCAACCGTTAACCTGACTACTTTGACTGTTCCTTAAATTTTTTCCCTCGAAATAAATTCCGATCTTAGAAGCACCTTCACCATCAAATTGAAGAATTATTTCTCTATCCATAGCAACCATTCATATCATTCTCGAAATAATGGCTAAGGAATAAAAATTTGCCGTTTTTGAAAATAAATCTACAACAGTTTGATTTAGGTATACCATATCATACCACTTTGTAGCAAATCTTATCGCCAATTTGATTACGCAACAAAAAAGATTTTTTTTATATTTTTGACTCTGGCTGAAAAGTATAAATTTAGGCATTATTCTCAGGCCTTTATTTTAAAAAATGCTTACGATGAAGGCATCTTTAAACTACAAACTTAATTGGATTTTAACTTTTTATCTCAATCCAAATAGGAGTTACAGTCCATTCTGTAAGCGTCAACCAGCTGTCAAAAATAATCTTTATCTCAAAAGCCACAATTGACGGCCTTGGTAGTTTCCATAAAAAGATTCAAAATTATGGTTTCCACCCAAAAATGCAAATAAGTATAGGTGGTTCCATTGAAAATAACAAAGTAGATGGCGTCTTTATGTATAACCGGAAGCGCTAGAACTCTTAAAACGTTTTATTTGAAGAGATCGCAATCAATTATACTTGATTCTAAATTTTCAAGTTCTTGGGGCCAAAACCCCATAAACTTCTAGTGAGCGGTCTCACTGAGACACCCTGTATATGTACGTACTTACAACTTAAACTTATTTGGACAATCTAAGATCTAATGTATCAAGATGGTATACTATATGAAGAAAACAAACTTATTTACACTAACAGGATACTACTTACCAGAATTTTCGCCTTGCAGTTGTTTTTGATAGTCATCATCTCCATACAACCCATCCACTAATTGACCCAAACCATCTCTCATATATCCGCCTTCTAAAATTCCATCATAACTAACATCTTCTAAATCGACATCAACATCACGGACTTCGCCTCTCGGTGCGTTATATTTAACAATATTCTCTGTAAAAAATAAATAAATTTAATATCCCATAATGAACTACAATGTAAAGTAGGCGTAATAAAATGGGAACATTAGAGATTCAGTTAATTAAGTAGGTTATGTATATATGAAACCACTTTCATACATTTCAATCAAGAGTATGGGTGTCTTGGGAGCATCAGATGAAGCGTCCAAAACAGAAGGGTTGTGTATGCTAATAGTCGACCCCAACATTCTATTTTCAAGCTAAAACGCATCCCTTGATCTTAGTTTATGGCATTCACCGATCCCTGTGGAGCATACTCGTAATGAAAATATACCGCGACATGAGGTCATAATCGCGTATATAACAATGGCGTGAGCACACGGGTTACTCGTATATTTATTCTACACGCGCCGGCCTTCCATGTACACAAATGAAAAGCGGCGGCATATTTGCCTTTGGCATTGTGTACTTTTAATTAGATAAATAGACAAACAACTTTACAATACACGGAATTTAATGTAGGTAAATATAAAGCAAGTTTACCTGATCACGAAAGATCGTTGCACATAATCTGATTTATGTAAAGTTATTTATATACACATCTACATATAATTTTCAAAGATATAATGATCATTGTGTACGTTTGTGATCAGTGATTACAAACTTTAATTCGAATTACGCTTACAGTCTGCGCATAATTATTGAACACTGTGTTCATACTTTAGAGAAACTCATTCTCTTAATTAACAATTAAGAATGTCTATATAGAGAATTATAATATTTGTCCAACAACTCCTAACAGGCGATGGGTATAATCAAATGAGCTTGACAAGCACGTAAACAGTGTAACAAATTATTCATTTTTGTGAGTTTAAGCGCTTTGGTGTGATTTCAGAGATAGCTACGTATAGACAGCATCACTCACAAGTAATAACGTGATCATAAAAATCTGCAAAATCGTAAACTAATTTTTAGTTAAGATCTGTTATGGTATTTTGTGACAAGCGTCGAAAGGTAATGCATAGTGCACGAACGGCACGAGGCCAAAGCACAAGTACCGTATGAGACTGAGCTACATTATGCGACTTTCGACGAAACTAACATTTTATGTGCTGTTTTTGGTTTTTATTTACAAAATTTCTAAAGTAAGTGTTGTATGAGATAAATCTCAATTAATCGCAATTTTACCAACCTTAAATGAAGAGTTAATTGTTTACTAATTTTGGTTAACAAACACAAATGATATTATCACATACTAACCACTCGATAGTTGAATTAGTGAAAAAACATCTATACACTTTTCAAGATATTCAGTAAACGCTCTTTTGTATCTCGTTCTTTGACATGACAATTATATCTTTCTTGTTTGAGTTTCGAAAGGTAAGGTGAACGATTGTGCGTATAATACGGATGACCTTCGCGGACGATCACGATCACTACTACTCGATGAAGTAACTATACCGAAATTGTTCAGGGAGTTAAACTACGCTAACTAATTAAAAAAAACGTAGATCCATTTAAAGATGCAAAAACAGAATGTTAACCTAACTTAATCGAAATTATACACAAGAACAAATAACTAACCTAACTAAGCAATAATAAAATAAAAACTAACCTACTATGTATACACACAACAATGGAGTGATAGTAAAGAGATTAATATAAAACAGTGGTAATGCTAGCAGAGCAGCAATGGTTGAATAGAAAATAAATACGAATGGAATATGAATATAACACGTTTCGTATGGTATGCTTTAAGCGGCGCACCGAGCCTGGATCTGCCTCCTTCTAGTATTTAACTCGATTTCTCCACAGCAGAGCTTGTTACATTCGTTACCTACGCTGCACGATTTTATTAATTGAACGACAGTACTAATGGGGCACTATCCCACTCCTCTTTTTTACGTCACAAGCCCCGCCCCCTTTTACTTTTTTATATGCCCACGTGGAGGGCCGGATTTTCCACCCTTATTTTTACTCGCTTACGTGTAGGACGTGTTTTTTCACCCCTATTTTTGCACATCCACGTGTGAGACCGCATTTTCAACCCTTATTTTTATATACCCTCGTGTGAGACTGTATCCTTTCTTTTCGAAGGCCCTTTTCAACCCTAATTATTTTTATATGCCCTCGTGTAGGACATATTTTTTCACCCCTATTTTACACATCCACGTGTGAGACCGTATTTTCAACCCTATAGGTCAACCCTAATTAAAGTTTTTGATTTTTAATGGCATACGTGAAGGACCGTATTTATTACCCTTATTTTGAGATGATGATCTTTAATTATTTTTATTAATTAATTATCCTAGGGAAATTCTTAATCTGATAGCTTTAAGATGATTATGATCTTTAATTATTTTTATTAATTAATTATTTTTAGCCCCTTGGAAATGATGTAAAAGATAGTCTATTTAATTTTGTGTTTTACTATTAACATTTATTAGAACTTGTTTATCAGATATTATTTAAAGAATTGATTAGATAATAATAATCACGTACACATTGACTATATTTCCCCATTTTACTTTATTAGCGTATTCTTTGATCAAATGAGATTGTTATTACATTTATTTTAATGCCTATCTACAGGTCGTATTTAGGGTGGGGCTGGTCTAGGGTTAATCTTAGGGTTATTTTGGTGGTATTAAGGTCCTTCTGGCTATATTAAGAACAGTGCCCCTGGAGGTTAGGCAATTGTGCATGCTCTTTTAAATCCTATCTTGTAAGACATGTGTAGGGTTTCGCTCTCTTTCTCTCTCTCTCTCTCTCTCTCTCCCTCTCTTTCTCTCTCGCTCACATGTAAACAAATCAATCTCAATCAATCAACCAATCAAAATGAATAAAACGGGGATCATAACTTACAACCACACTCATATAGGTAACGGTAATAAAACGGCATGCTTAATGGTATTTGATCATACCCTTCTCTCCCTCTTTCTCTATCTCACACATGACTCTTTCCCAAAACAAAGAAAACAAAGCAATTAAGTAATTAACCAGATAAATCTCAAACAAATCAATTAACAATCAATCAGCCAAATCAATAAAATGGGTCATAACTTACATTCGCATTGTTATAGGTGACGGTAATAAAACAATAACAGGTTTTAAGGCTTTATTATCGATGTTAAAAAATAGCATCTTTACCTGCATTGGGTTGAAGTATCATCATCGTGCGAGCATGCGTGCATACGTGCGAGCTTACGTGCGTGCGTGAGTGTGTACGTGCGAGCGTACTAGCTTGCGTGCGTGTGTACGTGCGTGCGTGCGTGCATGCGTGTTTTTCGTTTGATCCTCGTGCTAAAGCAGTGCTAGTCGATTGTATGCGAGGCTGTCTCATTCAAAAATCTCATGCAAAAACATCAATAATCGTTAGCAATGTAGCTGTATCCGCTATTATGCTTACCTAATGTATCACTAGTATAGCTTTTTTGATATCGAGAGAAGAAGCAAGATTTCGAACGGTTGTAGTATTTCCAGAGCTCTATCGAAATCAATTAAATTTTAAACGTATTTAATGTGTAATCACTGTTTAATGAGTTTTTATTATTATGCTGTAACATTAGTGGTATTAGCTAGTTTTTACGTAACCTGAAGATTCCATTATTTAAAAAGTAATTTCCGCGTTAGTAAAATTTTTAAAATATTTGTGTTTTGAATGTAAAAAATTTTTCAATTTAAAATCGTTGTCAATCCGGGCACACAGATATTTGATGTATTTTTACATTTTTGTATATGATTTCCCTAATATTGATAGTGTGTACCAATGTGTTTTATTTCATTTTGTAGATACTGTGATCTTAACAGCGTAATCGATCATTATTTAAAAGCAACTTGCGTCTATGTACAATATAAATTACCCTTTAAAAACTGTTGTTGTTTTATTTATTTATAATACCAAGACGATATTTGTTTATACATAATATAAACTATGTGTGTGTGTGTGTGTACATCAGAACAACCCCTAATAATAAAACATTAATGACCTATTGGTCATCCTTGCTATATATCGTTAAAAAATATATATGTGTGCTGATTAGGTATTAAAGGTTTTTACATATACAATATGAGTACTTTTACTTTCTAAAATTAAATTACGGGAAAAACTTTAATAGCTATTATACGTGTAAACGTAAAACAGAAAGTTGTTTGCCATATGTTTAACAGAAATCAGTTGTTTGAGTACATGTGAATCATGCCTCTAAAATTTGTTTTCAATGCAGAATTAGCGAGTACGATTTAGTCTTTGTTTTTTATTTATTTAAATGTACATGTTTAATTACAGCTGATACATACCTTTTTTAAATAATAACTGCCTGGATACCTGGAATCTGTGTGTATATATATATATATATATATATATATATATATATATATATATATATATATATATATATATATATATATATATATATATATATATATATATATATATATATACAGTGATGATACTTCAACCCAATGCAGGTAAAACTACTATTTTTTAACATCGATAATAAAGCCTTAAAACCTGTTATTGTTTTATTACCGTCACCTATAACAATGCGAATGTAAGTTATGACCCATTTTATTGATTTGGCTGATTGATTGTTAATTGATTTGTTTGAGATTTATCTGGTTAATTACTTAATTGCTTTGTTTGCTTTGTTTTGAGAAAGAGTCATGTGCGAGATAGAGAAAGAGGGAGAGAAGGGTATGATTAAGCATGCCGTTTTATTACCGTTACCTATATGAGTGTGGTTGTAAGTTATGATCCCCGTTTTATTCATTTTGATTGGTTGATTGATTGAGATTGATTTGTTTACATGTGAGAGAGAGAGAGAGAGAGAGAGAGAGAGAGAGAGCGAAACCCTACACATGTCTTACAAGATAGGATTTAAAAGAGTATGCACAATTGCCTAACCTCCAGGGGCACTGTTCTTAATATAGCCAGAAGGACCTTAATACCACCAAAATAACCCTAAGATTAACCCTAGACCAGCCCCACCCTAAATACGACCTGTAGATAGGCATTAAAATAAATGTAATAACAATCTCATTTGATCAAAGAATACGCTAATAAAGTAAAATGGGGAAATATAGTCAATGTGTACGTGATTATTATTATCTAATCAATTCTTTAAATAATATCTGATAAACAAGTTCTAATAAATGTTAATAGTAAAACACAAAATTAAATAGACTATCTTTTACATCATTTCCCCGGGGCTAAAAATAATTAATTAATAAAAATAATTAAAGATCATAATCATCTTAAAGCTATCAGATTAAGAATTTCCCTAGGATAATTAATTAATAAAAATAATTAAAGATCATCATCTCAAAATAAGGGTAATAAATACGGTCCTTCACGTATGCCATTAAAAATCAAAAACTTTAATTAGGGTTGACCTATAGGGTTGAAAATACGGTCTCACACGTGGATGTGTAAAATAGGGGTGAAAAAATATGTCCTACACGAGGGCATATAAACATAATTAGGGTTAAAAAGGGCCTTCAAAAAGAAAGGATACAGTCTCACACGAGGGTATATAAAAATAAGGGTTGAAAATGCGGTCTCACACGTGGATGTGCAAAAATAGGGGTGAAAAAACACATCCTACACGTAAGCGAGTAAGAATAAGGGTGGAAAATCCGGCCCCCCACGTGGGCATATAAAAAAGTGAAAGGAGGCGGGCTTGTGACGTAAAAAAGAGGAGTGGGGATAGTGCCCCATTACTACTAACGACCTGTTAAAAAGCATTGGCTTAATATTGTTTCTGTAATATTTCCTTACATATACTATTTTTCTAAAGTAACTAAATTTTTGTAATTTAATCCTTCAATATAGTATTTTTCTAAAGTAAATGAATGTTTGTAATAGATTCGTAAAATTGTTGATGGCCACTCATACGTTAGTATTCTACTTTATAATTTGGGGTCACTGGTTTATCGCTGTTGACGTCTGGGTTTAAACTTCCCTTGCACTCGCTCTTCCGGTTGTGTGTGGTGAAGAAAGACATTTTGTATTTTCTGAAAGAAAAATGAAATTTTCTGGACTAATTTAGCCCATAGATTTAGGTCGGTTGTAAAATCATTTTTTTAATTATGTAGTGATTATCTAAAAATAATTATTGCATACGATTTTGTCGGATTGATGGGAAATACGTGCTTAGATGAGCTCTATGATATGTTCTTTTCTCCTTATAAACGTTTTAAATTTTTAACCATCAACACAATTGTGGTGCGATAATTAATAACTTCGAAGAAAAACCTCCTATTAACTAGACGGGTTAGACATATAACCACACAGGTATTTTTTTCTATAAGGACACAGGCTAAGGGTGTAACTACATATTAACTTTGTTAGCTCTCCTTTATTTATCTTAGGGAGGGATAGTATACTATTTTGATTTTCGAAACACACATCAGTTGTTCTAGAACTCATATTCGTTTAAATTTTACATGGCTTAAAGTTAGTATTATATTCTGCGATTAGCTACCTGGTTGAAGGTAATATCTCTGTTCACGTTTTCGTTTTGATATATAATTAATTCTAAAGGTACGTTTTGCGTATTACACACGATTAAGTTACCTGTAACATACGTAATATCTGGTGGTGCATAACTGATAAACATTCAGTCTTTGAGTTGGATCTTGTGGACAACCTGGAAGATATCACATGGATATTAAAAGCTAAGTTACGGATTGTACATATGTTTCTTTATTATCTAGGCTTGATGCTTCATGTGTTGCATACCGGAACCAACTAATCCTATAAGATTCTATAGGAATATTTTGATTGATTTGATAAACATTTAAGTGTAGTTACATCACTTTAACTATTTACTTGTACGTTAAGTTGCTTTATGAGTACTTTGGAATCAATGGCTACAATGTCAGTTTGCCTTTCATGTGTTTAAAATTTAGGTATAGTAAAACTGTACAGTGCATCCCATTTTGGTTGAGACAGTCAGATATCTCGGTTGTTGTTGAAGATAGAACCTTGCGGTTTCCGCGGTCTTGTGCCACTTTTGTGTGAAACTCAAGATGGCCTGAACGGATTTTGCTTAACTTCTTTCGTTTATAAATTACAGGGTGTTTTTGAAAATCCAGACTTTTTGGATCCCCTCCATATCTAAGAAGTTTCTCAGCGATAATGTCAAATTGAAAACTTGTCTCATAGAGAATTTTACGTAGAATCCAGGGGCGCGCTCAATTTTATTTTGGGGGTACCGTTATGGAGGTAAGACTCAAACGTATGATTTTTTCAATGCAACACCCTGTATTTTATTATCTCATTAAATTATTTATTTTTTTCACTTCGAAATGATATATAATATGTAAACATGAAGTTTTCAAAAATGCTCCAAAATTACTAAAACATTTAATTTTAATAGAGTGCCATGGATTTCAAAGTTTTACTACAGGGATTATTATTTGTGACTTTTTTATAGTAGGTAATGGATGCTACAAACACTGTTGTTGACTTTTGTAGCATTCTTTATCAAGTAACTGTGGAGAAATCAACACATCTGCTGTCATGATGATAAATTTTGATGCGTTTTATTGTGTTTGTGTTTGGCGATTTTGTTAATTTGTGAAATTGTATAATGGCTGAAATATTTTTTCAGAACAACGAAAAGTATGATATCATACAATGTTTCAATCAATGCCATGAAAATGTTGACGAAGCATTAGAGTTATATTTAAATAGGTAAACTAGTAATTTACAATAAGACATTATATGACATATTGTTTTTAAAACGTTAGATATCCAGAGAGGCGTCAACCTAGTCGAGCAACGATATTTCGACTAAAGAATAATCTACTAAATTATGGTGCGTGTTCTAAACCCCGACCCAAGACGTATAACAAAGAAAATAATAAAGTGGATGAAATAAATGTCTTAGCCAGCGTCCGTGTCTCTCCTCAGACTTCTTGTACGAAGTTAGAAAATGACACTGGCGTTCCCCGATTACGGGTACAAAGGATTAAAAAAAAACACAAATTGAAACCTTACAAAGTGAATATTGTCCAGAATTTATACCCTGGTCATGCAGCGAGGCGTGTGAATTTCTGTAATTGGTTTTTGAACCAAACTCGAAGGGACAATTTATAATTTTGCGAGTAAAGTCATATGATCAGACGAAGTCCATATAATCAGTGCCGGTTTATTTAACAGGCAAAATACAAAGAACTGGTATGATGAAAACCAACACCTAATTTTTGAGCAACAACAGGGTCGATTGTTTTAATGTAGCCTGTTTCTTATTGGGGACATCAATAAAATACCGCATTTTTGAAGGGGCTCTCAACGCGAATAGGCACTTGGCAATTTTAAAAGAAGTAATACCAGAATTCCTGGAGAATGTTCCCCTCGCCTACCTTAATGCCATTTACTTCCAGCAAGACGGTGCCCCTGCCCACAATTCGAGGTTGATTGTACCGTTTTTAGAAGAAACTTTCCAGGACCATTGGATTGGAACAAATAGACCCATTAGGTGGCCTGCAAGGTCACTTGATTTGTTAGTGTTGGACTTTTTTTTGCGAGTTTTTTTAAAAATAAAGTACACGGTAAGAGGCACAATAATATTGAAGAACTTCGTGTAACAACAGAGGCAGTTTTCCAGAATTTACAAAATCGGCCTTTCATAATTTTAAATGCATTGAGACGTACTAAGAAATTGTGTCAATTGTGTGTTAGGGAAAATGGACATCAATTTGAACAATTGTGAATTAGTGTCAGTATTCTTCTTGTTCCTTTTATGAAAAAATCACAAGTAGTATTCCTACAATTTGAACTTTTTTTGTATGAAAAATCCATAGCCTACTATTAAAAATCAATGTTTTAGTGATTTTGGAACATTTTTGAAGAATTTATGTTGATATATTATATATCATTTTGAAGGAAACAAAATAAGGAATTTAATGAAGTGATAAAACATAGGGTGTTCCATTAAAAAAATCATAAGTATGAGTCGTATCTCCATAACGATACCCCGAAAAAAAAAATTGAGTGCGCCACTGAATTCTACATAAAATTCTCTATGGGATAAGTTTTTAATTTGACATTATCGCTGAGAAACTTCGTAGATATGGAGGGGGGTCCAAAAAGTGTAAATTTTCAAAAACGCCCTGTAACTTATGAACGAAAGAAGTTATGAAAAATCCGTTCAGGACATCTTGAGTTTCACAAAAAGGTGGCACAGGACCGCGAAAACCGCAAGGTTCTATCTTCAACAACAACCGAGATATCTGACTGTCTCAACCAAAATGGGATGCACTGTACAACTGAATGCATTCAACTCTGCGGTTGGTAAGTTTTAAGAACTATATAATTATAAACTGAACTGTTTATTTTTCATAGCAATGTGCTATTGACTGCTTTGTTTAAAATGTTGTATGTAGCTTGTATATTCTGGTTCTGTGTGGCTTGCTACATGGTGATGTAAGGCTACCATCATTTAGATTTAAGCTTTGGGGATGTGGGTTATCGTTTTGTGTGCATCACACATTAAGTTATCTATTGACACAATGTACCACTTGGTTGTAGGGATATTTTAACTTACAGCAATTCTTTTACTGCCCAGATCCTTCCTTATATTTACTGCTTAGCTAGGAAAGTAACTAATTCTCTTTGATTATCTACGGTTGGCTGTGATTAATTTTAGCTGACGCCCCCTCTTCTATTTAATACTTATAGCTACCACCTACGTCTCGGCATGAACCCATCCCATTTCTCTACTGTGACTGAGCTACCGGCGACCCTTCTCTCTGTTACGGTAAATTATAGTACAAAGTGCAAATTCGCACGTAACAAGCCGCCAGTGTCAGCGGGCACACTAAGATGAAGGACACTTGTCAGCTGTGAAACAAGATCTAGACTGAAAAAGGCTGATTCTAGTAACGCTTAAATATCCATCGTAGTAAAGTCATTTGGAACATTTATTAAAAGCTTTCTCAGGAACAAATAAGTTAATTAATAATTAATAATTTATTTTTAAATTTTTTTACTGTGTTAATGCGTTTTTCTACTTAATAAATAATGTTTTATAATGATTGAAATTTTCTGAACTGATAAAGTAATTTCTCTAAACACAAGAAGAATTCTAACCTGAACGTCCGATCTACGCCAGTACATTCCATGTCTACTAATATCGCAGAGTCATAGCCTTATAAGTTTTGTGATCACAGGGATATTTAATTTTTTTCAGAAATCTACTTCTTGTAAAAATGGCGATTCGTTTTAGGTACCATGTGCGATACATAAAGTAGCACTAGAATTGATCAAGGAATCCAAGTATGCAATAATATACAGGGGATCCATTTAAAAAATGCAACTTTGATATAAATCCCCTGTATAAACCTCGCGATTCACGTGAAAATATTTTAGGTTTGTAGCCTTAAGGATATTGGCCCAATCTGTATAGGCGACCGTACTTTTTAAGTCGAATTAAGTCTGTTTGTATGGTTTCCATGTTTCCTACTCCGTGGTGGCGTCTCCCGAAAGCCGTCGTTCCGCGATCTGTATTTGTTGGTCCGTGCGGTCCCCTACTGGTTCAGTACTCCTCCAATCGTTCAAGGAAGGCGTTTAGATCTACGCTAAGGATTGTTGGAATATTCAAGGTTTATATAGAAGCGAGACCTTACAGAAAGGAGATTTTGTTAAAAGGGAAATTACAAAAGAATCAAGAGAATGGAAAATGTAGAAACTGGGGCGAAAGTACTCATAAAAGAGGTCACTTTCAAGCTAACAATAAATGTATAAAAAACGGCAACACAATTAACGCGAAAATGACTAACCTTATGAAAGGAGATTACAGGAATAATATAGACTACGAAATGCTAAAAGAGCAAAATCCATCTGCAAAACCCCGATAGGGGTTCTAATACACCTACATATATTTCATGCCATCTTAGGCAAAATAAATGTGTAAAAAGTCGAGTAGGACTACCTTCTGAGACCGATTCTATCATAAAAATCCAGTTATACGCCCTAGAAACGAATACCACCGACATCTACTTCTCTTCCAAATATTTACGCAAGTAATTTTTTAATTTTCTTGAAGGTATAAATACGTACGGATCTTTCTCTGTGAAAGTCCCGCCACCGTTTAACACCTTCAAAATATGTCAGCCTTTGAATCTCATAACTAATAACAAAGCTCCTATCCTATCACATTCCAGTATAAATAATGATTACTTAATGCAGCATCCAGAATGAGTCGTATTGTATAACGTAACAATTGAGCTGGCTATTTATTATAAGCGAAACTAAATTGGTTTCAAATCTTAAAGAGGCCTTTAAACCACAGTGTGAGTATTATAAACCAACACTTCGCAATGCTCAACTCTAAATACTCCAATTAAGGTATATAAGTTTAGACCAGTCCAGCATTTATAGCGATTAGGAGTTAGAGAAACTCTAAATTTTCTGAAGTTTTAAATCTCGCTTAGAAGTTTTACAAAAATCATCTGAAGTCCCATAATGTTAAAACATACAGTACATTATGTATAACCGTGTCAGTTTTAAAAACAATACGTTATTTTAGTAAATCAAAAGCAATTTGGTGGAAGAATGTAGGGAATGTACTTAAATATCTGCCTCATTTGATACTTCTCATATGTTACATATCCAGAACTCTCTACAAAGGTGTATGATATCAAATAATAAAAAGTATACCTGACAAGTTTTTATAAATAGGCTAACCCTTTAAATTATACAAATAGTTCCGCCAATAGTCTTCCAAATCTGATTTTGAAAATTGGCGGCACTAGCTCTAAGCTTTTCCCAATTGTGCTGAAAGTAAATTTTCACTTGTACTTCTGGAAAGATCGCCAATAGTTTTAGAGCTCTTAATAAGTTATTCAAATAGTTCCGTTCAAAATCAAATGAAAAATCAGCGCCAAACATACAGCAATTGGAGTGTTGAAAATCACTTACAACTGTATAATTATAAAATGTCTTGTAAAGTTTATCATAAATTGTTTTACCTCTTGCGAGAGACGATTCGAAACTCTTAACTACAACTCCAAAATTTTTGTGTTCTCGATAGTCGTAATAATGAGATTTTGCGAATTCTTATATTTCAAGTGATTCGTATATGCATAAGCGAAATATTTAGAAAAATACTGTAATAGGATTTTGGAGGTCTCATTAGGCTTCTAGATATAAGCTTAAGAGTTTTAAAAGTTTGAATGCACGAAAACCGATATTTAAAAAATGAAGAGCAATTTTATGCTTCAACTGATTACAATATGCATGTTAAAACTCTGGAAGTGTTAATCGAACAAAAACTTAGAGAACAAATGAAGTCGCACATTATTTCCCACAGTACCGCGGGGTATATAATACAATCATAAATACGTATAAAAATTCAAAACATGCTGGGCGCGATTCAAAAAACCAAAAAGATCGAAGTAAGCGGTCAATGCCTACTTAATGTTATATAACTGCTATAAGTCCACTTGCTATAACAATACACAAACATAACCATTGTCATAAGAATTTGTTTTATTAGCTGCAATAATAAAAATAAATAACTAGACCAAATCCCTCAAAAAAAAAAAATAAATATTAAATTAAATAAACAAATGACTAACTCTAACTCGAAAATCTAAATTAAAAATAATTAAATCATTTGGTCGCAAATAAATAACAGCAAGTCCGAGAACCAAGAATCGCGTAGGAAGCAATCTAAGTGAAACATAATGTGATTGATAATTATGTAAGTAAAACAGCTTGACCTTCTGTGTATATCGGAGACAAAGCGCAAAGGAAAGGATGCTGTGCAGACAAAGGATGGCAGACCAGCACTATGGTCATGAGTTGAGACTGAAGTGCATGGCTCAAAAGGGTGATCGTAAGTGAAAGAGGGAAAAGATGTGTTAAGCAGTACGAATTGGTAACACCCCAGGTAATGTGGGTTAGAATGACAGTGGAGTTCCAAAGAATTTTTCTTATTGTATGCTATGCATCGGTGAATGTAGAAAGAGACCAAGAGTGTGAGAACTTCTAGAATGATGTTGAGAACGTGTTGAACGTATCTAAGAGAGAGTTATAATAGTGGGGAATATGAACGGATGGGTGGGTGCACAGAGAGAATACACTGTACGCGTTCTAGGAAAGTTCGGAGACCAAGAGTCAATGATGAATGGTGAACGCCTGGTGAACATCTGTGTGGAGAGAAGCCTCTTTGTATTTAATACGTGGTTTAAACATAAAAGTGTGCATATGTATACATGGCAAAGAGGTGAATTTAAAAGTATGATTGACTTGATTTTGTGTGATGAATGACTTAGAA
This sequence comes from Vesta saturnalis, assembly GCA_036346205.1. NCBI lineage: Eukaryota > Metazoa > Arthropoda > Insecta > Coleoptera > Lampyridae > Vesta > Vesta saturnalis. The sequence continues at coordinate 238,263 of JARFJB010002360.1, forward strand.
ACCTGGTGAGAGACACAAAAGTAATGCGCGGATCGGAGTGTGTATCGGACCACTTTTTGGTTGTATTGAAAGTGCGTTTATTGCAAAAGTGGGTCTGTAGAAGGAAAGCAAACGTAGTGAGAACGTACATAATTAGGATATACAAACTAGTAGATAATGGTACGAGAATGGAATACGCAGATGCTGTGAGTAAAGAGTTGAATGTGAATGAAACAGTGTGGAACGAACAAATAAGACACTGACCTTGAAAATGCACGGATAAGCTTTAAAAATTGTGTTGTGAGATATGTGGAGGAGCGACTGTAAGTAGATAGAAGAAATGTGCTTGGTGGAATGAATCTGTAAAAAAGGCAGTATGTAAGAAAAATGGTGCGTACATGGCAGTGATTGCTTCAAAACATGAGACAGAAGAAGCGATTGTATGAGATCTATATATTAAGAAACAAAGAAGCGAAGGAGGCAGTAAGAATAAGTAAGAAGGAAGTGAGGGCTGTGAAATGAGAGAAAATGCAGAATGATTTTGAGGGAAACAAAAAATTCTTCTGAAAATGGGTCAAAAATACAAAACGTGGCCCAAAACAGATCGCTGCAGGTATGACGATACGAGCAACGAAACAGTATGAGACGACTGTGAAGTGGGGAAGTGCTGACTAGAATATTTAGGAAATCTGTATCGTACTGAGGGAAAGACTCAAGGGTTACTTAAGGAGAATGTAACTGAGAAGGATATTGTGATAAATAGGAAGGTCGAAAAACGAGAAAGGACCAGGCGTAGACGAAATCACTGATAAAATGCTAAAGTATGCCTCAAGCGTGGAAAGTGCTGAAGTACTAGAACAGTGCGGTCATAGTACCACAGTATAAGGGTAAGAGGAACAAGAGTGATTGGAAGGACTACAGAGGAATAAGTTTGCTCAGTGTATCTGGTAAAATATTTGGAAGAATACTAATTGATAGAGTACGGGAAACTGCACAATCTAAGATTTGGGGTGTGTAGGGTGACTTCATTCCAGGAAGAGGATGTGGTAATCAGATGGTTGCTCTCCAGCAAGTGATGGAAAAGCGTTTAAGTGTAAAACGGAAGCTGTACTGCGCGTTTGTAGATCTGGACAAACCATACGACAAGTTGAATATGGAGAAGCTGTGGGAAAGATTAAATGAATGTGCGTACATGAAAGTGTAATAAACGGAATAAGGGTAGTACACAACAGTGGCCGGGTATGTGTTAGGGTGAGAGGGGATGTGTGTGAATAATTTAATATTGAGCAAGGAGTGAGACAACGCTGTGTGATGTCACCGTGGTTGTTCAATGTATACATGTATAAATGTGTTAGGCAAACATGTACCGATACAAATGGTGTAATGATTGATGACGTAAATGTACGACTTCTGTTGCATACAGATCACACAGTCTTATTAAGTGACAGTGCGGATGAGCTAAAAACGACTTTGAGGAAGTTTGATATAGTCTGTGAGAGAATGCACCTAAAGGCAAATGTGAACAAAACTAAGATTGTGGAGTTCAATCGGGAAGGTGGAAAGGATAGTAGAGTATCTACCCTGCAAGATAAAATCGTGGAACAAGTGGACGAGTTGGTATATCGGGTAGAATGTTCACTGCAGATGGTACAATGGTCGGCGATATTGGACGAAGGATCAATACTGGAAGGAAAATGATTGGAAGCGATAACGAAAAACGAAAGCATGAGTCTAGCTGCAAAACGAGCAATCTATAATGGTGTGCTTGTCGCGTCAGTACTGTGTGGAAGTGAGACATGGGTATGTCGAAAATGGCACGAATAAAAAACAAATACCGTAGGTATGAGATTCCTGAGAAGCGCATGTGATAAAATCAGAAGGGAGAAGATAAAGAATGAGTGTATAATGAAGGAGTGTGCCGAGGAAAAGACGATGATAGATAGGTATATAAGCACACTACGTTGGTTTGACCACATTGAGAGAATGAACAACGCTAGATTAACGAAGCAAATATATGTGTGTGAGGTTAGAGATAAGACCGGGCCTAGTTTTCCACGTAAAACTTGTCTGAATGTAGTAGAATGTATGATAAAAGAAAGAAAGAAAATGGGTTTTAAAAATAAAAGGACATGTCAGAGACAATGTATGAACCTTGTCGAAGCTAGGGAGGTATGCGAAGATAGGAAAGCATGGAGAAAGATTTTGAGAGAAAAATAAATAAGATGCAGGGATTGCTTTGCCTACCTCGCGTGAAGGTTATGTTATGTTACGTTAATCCAATAAGTCTTTTCTATAAAGTGTTAATATATCGCTCACCAATGCGCCAACATTAGTTCAAAAATGATATTCACAGATCCAACTTCTATATTGTGTCACCAAAAAAGTCAAATTATATATAGCGTATTTTCTAACATCCTCCCACATTGCGTCATTCTTGAATTCATGAATAATGATACAATGAAAAACCATACATTTCTGGTACATCTATTCGTCTCCCAAATTTTGTTTGAACTACATATCCTCTAAACGTCTTCTTTGATATCTGGTCTTCTTTATCTTGGATCTGAACAATATACTTAGAAACTGAATGTTTTCATACTTTTTCTATTTCTTTTCCAGTAAATAGATACACTGAACTGGCCTCAGAAATAGAAATTCACCTGTGGTAATCTTCAATTTAACTAAACATACTTTTCCATCATGCCCAGGAATAGTTTGAATTACATGATCTATAGGCCATTTAAGTATCCTTCTATCAAAATCCCAGACGACGACAGTGTCACCTTCTTCATTACTTATTCAGATATTCACTTAGTTTAAAACGGTATCTATATAGTTTGCTGAAGTCTTGAGCTGTATTTTTATATTTCAAATGGTTAGTAATTCCATAAGAAAAATATTTGGGAAAATATTGTAATGGAACTATGGAGTTCTCATTGGAGTTCCAGGTAGATGGACTTTTGATTGGAATAGCAGATAGCCGCTTACGAGTTCTAAAAGTTACCATAATGAGATTTTCAATAAAAGATTATATTAAAAAGATAATTTTTGTATTTCAACCCTTCGCGCCCACTTCTAGACATAGGTCTCTCCCGTTTTCGCCCATTCTTTTCTACGTTGAGGTGCCTGAATCCAGTTACCGCCATTCTTCTGATATCACCCGTCCATATTGTGGGTGGCCTTTCTCTGCTCGTTCTATCTGCTCTCGTCCTCCATTCAAGCAACCTCTTCGTCCATCTCCCGGCCCAGTTCCATTTCAGCTTTGCTATCATAGTGATTACATCAGCTAACACTGTTCTTTGTCGCAGATCTTCATTTCTGCTATGGTCTCTTAAGAACACGGCAAGCATAGATCTTTCCACTTTTCACTGTGCTGTTTTAAAATCTTTAGCTGTTGTATTGGTTAAAGTTAGAGTTTCGGCCCCACACGTCATAACCGATAACACGCACTGATTAAAGACTTTTCTTTTTAAAGATAGGCAAATTACCTTTGAAGAGCTCTCTGAGTTTTCTATACGCAGCCCAGGCGTGAGTAATTCTTCCCTCCAATTTGCAAGTATGATTATCGCTAGAGATTTGTACTTTGTGTCTGTATGTTAATTCTACTTCATTATTTTCAATTTTTAAGTTCCCACTCGGCACTAAGTTGGTAATAAATTTTGTCTTGGAATTGTTTACTTTTAATGCTACTTCATTACATATTTCTTGGAGTTCTTTTAACAGTAACGAAATGTCTTGTAGATTGTCGGACAATAAACTATGCTATCCGCAAATAACAGATTTCTTAAATTCTTTCCATCTATGTTTAAGCCTTTATCCTCCAAATTTAACTTGTTAAAAGCATATTGCAATACTGCCGTAAACAGCTTGGGTGACATCGCATCACCTGTATAACTCCCTTTTGGTGTTTTCGTATAGTTTTACCGTCATTTCTGCATCTCTGTAAATGTTGTATATTAACCTCGTGTATCGGTAGTCTACGCCGCATTCTTGCAGCGCTTCCAATACTGCATCAATCTCAATTGTGTCAAAACCTTTCTGTTGTATTCGATGGATTTTTCTACTGTTTTGACACTTTGTAAATTATCGTTGCTCCTAAATCTTGTACGAAAACCGACCTGCTCAATTGAAGGGTAGAAATCTAATTTTCTCTCTTGTCTGGTAATTATAATTCTTGTACGTGTGACTTAAAAGACTTATAGGTCTGTAATTCTCCAATTCGGCTATATCTCCCTTTCTATAAAGCAGTATCACAATGGCATCTTTAAATTTACCTGGTGTCGTACTGCTATACAGACATAGGTTGTATAGGTCTTTCATTTTCTCGAGTAAGCAGGGGCCTCCTATCTTTATTGCGTCAGCAATCAACTTATCTCCCACAGGTGCCTTATTGTTCTTTGATTTCTTCAGTGCTAAATGCATTTCTTCTAAAGTAATGTCTGGTAGTGATTCCGATCCTTGATTTATTATGCCCTTTCTTGGTACTCACGTGTCTGGCCCTAAGTCTGAATTTGAATCTGCTTTTCCGAATAGCTATTTATATTCGTTTGTTTATCCATTTGTCGTCGTCTTCGTATACCCTTTCTTTTCTGGATTAAGTCCTTCCTTACTCTCCTGACTGATTTTCTATTCCCTTTCTATTCTGGGGCAGTGTTTGATTTGACTTTCCTATAGTGCCTTTGTAATTTTTTAGTCCTGCAGTCACTTCTAATACCGAACCTGTTCATTACCGACACGTTTTTGACTGTGTGTTTCCTGTCAGTTAGTACAAAGTCAATCTCATTCTTCGTACGTGCGCCTGGAATTTCCCAGGTTCATCTTCTATGTGGCTTTTTGTAGAAGAAACCGTTCATATTAAACAAATTATCCTGAAACAAAAACCCTAACAATGTTCCCAGTTGCCTTCCGGACCATAACATCCTAATGATGTTTCCGTATTATCGGATTTAATCCCAATTTTCGCATTAAATCCCCACACAGAATAGTGTAACGTGTTATCTTTTCTGCAATAGCCGTTGATACATCATCGTAATTATATTATATATATATATATATATATATATATATATATATATATATATATATATTTCTGCATGTCTGACAACAAAAAATCCATTGTGACATTTGTCGGTAGCAGAAGTGAACCGCCAATAGAGTTTTTCAGAAATTACTATAATAAAAATTTTTCTCATGTGTCCGACTTTACGGCGGTCCCTGTATGTATATATATATATATATATATATATATATATATATATATATATATATATATATATATATATATATATATATATATATATATATATCCTCACGTAGACCTGTAATTTTGATGCAGTATTTCTTACATGGCCTTAATATGGCATAAATCACTCTAGTTGAGATTCTCTCCACACATACGATTTTTTCACTGTGACGTTAATGTATTACAATTTATGTTCCTCCTATGGAACTAACATCTCCACCCGCATAATAGAAGGTATTACCAGCTTTCAATTTTATTGGTTGCACTCCTCGTCTTCTCACCTCACTGAGACCTATTACCTCCGATTTTACGTTTTGTAGTTTATTTTCTCGTCCAGTTAGGCGTTCTCCTGTTCGTAATGATCTTGTGTTGTAAGTTGCAATATGCCATTTGGCAATATTACGAAAGCGGTTTGGGGTTGTTAACAAAATTTTGATTCCCCAGATTCCTTCAGCCCTCCTTGGAGGGTTTGTGTCTATCCACCTGGGGACCAGATCCTTTCGTTTTAACACTTGCCATGTTGAGTGGGGTTGTTGGCCATACTCCTTCACGCTGGTCGAGCGGGTTGAAGGTTAGGGGAGGATGTGTGAAGGATTAAAGGACTAACCTGGATTTGGGTTAAAAAGTACATGGTTCCTCTCAGTACTGGGAGGTAGGAGTAACCAAGGCTCGCGTGGGTAGGGTCGCTTCCCTGAAATAGACCTATTTCTACTAGGAATCTAGAGAGTGTTTACCCGCTACCCAAAAGACTTTATTGGTGAAACTATTTTTATAACATTTCAAGGACTCTACAACATTTTAGAGAGCGCCCGGAATTTTAATTATTTTCATAAGATGAGGAAAATAGGGGATTAACTTCACATTAGCAGGTTTTTGTGGTATTGAAAACAAAAGAAAGCCATATTGCCCCTCTTGGTCCTTACAGACACCATAAGTGGAGACTAAGGCTAGACAATGTAATAGGCTTCATGACCGTGGTACATGGACCCATCGAGAAACCACCTTTGAATAATAATAATTACTATTATAATACTGGTAGCTTTGATAGGAATAAGGAAAAGGAAAATAAGTATTGCGAGATAACAGTTTTCGTGGTTGGAAGATGTCGATGTCTCTAGAGAATTTAAGAAGTTTGATCTGCTCCAAGTACAGAAAATAGACGGTTAATTGAGTCCCTGCGAAATCGTCTTTGTGGTAGAAATACCACACCTCAGACAAAATGGTTGAACGAAGATCACAGCACGTCACATCACGTAAATGCGGAAAAAGGAAAAGGTTACGCATTTCCTTCCATCCCCAAGGGAGAGGGCGGTATGTTTCAGCTTTCCAAGCTCCTTCAGCCACGATCAAGGATTTCCAGCATACGTACATACATTACGTGGGATTAAGGATGGGTTTGGCCAGCATAGGATCGGAAGGAACGGAGTCACGGTTCTGAGGGGGAAAATACTACCCCAGCATTCACCTGGCTAGGTCGTGTTACCACAATTCATATACAGGACCGCCGAGAATCTGCTCTATACATAGGTTGTTGGAATCGAAGGAGGGTGGAGACACTGTTTCAAACCTGTCTTAAGGCGTAGAAAAAGAGCTCTCACTTTCAAACATAAATTTGGGGAATTAACTTATTTATAGGAAATTTACGAAGGGTCGAAAAGGTACAAATAATTTGTTGTAAAATATTGATATTTTTGCACTATATTATAGGGATTGATAGTGTAAAACGCATACCTAACGTACGATTATAATGCCTACTTATTTATGTTAGATTATTTTGCGTCCCATTTAATGTGTACACACTAACAATTAACATGTTACGTTCAATAAATTGCTCTCATTTTTTTCAGTAAATGTTTCACGCAAGCAAAGCATTCTGAAATAAGAGAAACAGAAAACGAAGATTCATTGCGTTTGTATCAGGGCAGGCTTAATGAATTCTAACGTAATCTAGGATAGGCTTAATAAAACTCTTAAATAAATAGAGCAACTGAATTTAGAGCAACTTTGTAAAGCTTTCTGAAGTTAGTAAAAATTAGGCCATCTCATATTACCTTCTTTGTTGGATTCGCTACGTAATATCAATAAAAAGAAAGTATTTTATGCTTAATAAATCTTTGTTGGTCATTATACACTCTATGAAAGGAAAATGTACAAGAGTCACACAAGAACTCCTCCAAGTATAGCAAAACGTCACGCTGTTGCGTAGTCAGCGAATTGGAACCTTAGTCGCTTCGCTCAGATAGCTCGCTACGATTTAAATACTTTCAGCATCGTCTATAAGAGACAGAGAGCTTAATTGAATTTTTCTCTTTAAATAAAATAGAGCTTTTTAAACTACTCCAGAAGAATATTTATAGATCTCCTCAACAAGTTACTGCGTTTCGCTTTTTTCTCAGTGATTTACGTCCACCTGTTGACAAACTACTCTTCAACAAGATGAGGCTGAAGAAAAATAAGTCTGTATTCGTATGTAAATTATGAGCTCTTTTTCTACTAACGGATTTTTTTTTTTAAATTTGAAACGTAAATGCACGTAGCAGGTATGGCATTAAATACAGATCAGGTATCCTAGAATAAGCTTGGGGCAGATTATGCTTTCGATTCTAAAGGGAAGAGCGTTCGGGATTTCGCTGACCCTCTGTCCCACGGCAGCCCGCGGCTAGGTTCGAATGTTAACATGGTCCACTGAGACCCTTGTCAGATAAAATACATCTGCAACTGATACCCTATCCACCATATCCATCCCCTCCATCCTCAACACACTTTCATCTATTATATCCTTTGCTCGCCTTTCTAAGTTATCTTTAAATATCCCCAAAAAATAAGAGGACAAAATAAACAGACCCTTTTATACTCAACGTATTTGATGTTGTTGGAATCAATTAGCTAAAAGCTCGAAGGGATAAGGGAAGTTGAATGTCGGTAAATAGTTAGTTAAAAAGTTACTTGCATTTGATGAATGATAATTTTTACGGTTTAATGATAGCTGTGTAAGGGTGATTTCTATCTGTTTAATGTGGCATTATTTTGGTGTGCTCACGAAACCGTATAATGACAATCTTACAGAGATACTCAATTTTAATTATATACAATCACTTTATATACAAATCAAGCTTTTGTGTTTGACACAATTTTGACAACCAGCTTTAAATATTTTGACTACTTGTCAAATACATTATTCACAGTTTTCCGTCAGATACCTTCATAACTTGTTACTTACAGTATAATACGGTAACTTATCTACGAAACTTGAGATTGCAGTAAAGCGTAAATTTAAGCTTAAAGCACAGCTTTTGCATAGACGAACGCCAAAACTTACCCAAGTTTATGATTTTATTAAGATTTGTATCTAAAGTTAACGTTTAACAATATTATTTCACAATAATTATAATTCATTAAATCCATGATAAACGATTGCGCGCTCGCTGAGAAAAACGAGGCGAAATTAGGTCACGAGTAGTAAAGTTTACGCATACTCAATTTACATGATTTGTTTTTAAATGCTCTGAAATGTGTACGTGTCATCAGTGTTAGTAGGATTTAATATTACGATGTTTGCGTCAGTTACGTTGAAACATAGCTTCAATAAAAATCACCATCGGAATTTCGAATTACGGCTGTTAACGCAACCTGAGTCTCGTATACAAAAAATTAGGTGCAACACAAAAATTTGTTTTTCGGTGTTGGGTGTACTGGAGGAATTCCAGATAAATTTGGAAATCAAAAAAATTACGCCGCTTTTGCCAACGAATGGTAAATGCGCATAGGAAATGCTCTATGAAGCCTAAAATAGCAGAAAGCGTTGCAGTGTAGCCGTTAATGAATTAAAGGCCGTTATAATGACCAGAGCTGCAATTAAAATAGCAAAAAATTCTATTGTTAAGAATCCACAGCTCAGAACTGATTTGTCAAAAGTCATCAATCAAAACGCATTACCTTTTTTAAATTAATCTTGGATTTATGCGCTAGCAGTAGGGTGCAGCAGAATTGAAGCACTTAGCCGCAAATTTAAGCAGGATTGACGCACTAATCATAAGATGAATTGAAACAAATATTGAGAAACGCTAGTCACAAACCAACGTCTTAAACCATTCAACACGTGCAACCGTTTTACGTACTTACGTACTGATTTTTAAAATAGCAACAAGGTGAAACAGCATTGAAGCACTAAATATTAGTAATGGGAGTTATAATAATTATTAATTAAAGTATTTAAAGAACTGAGTAAATAGCGAACAAACGTTTTTACACATGTACTGCTTTCATTCAACTCAAAAGATAGCGTACTAAACCTTCAGCCCACATTACCGTTTTATATATTTATCCAAACATGTCTAAAATGCCAACAGGATAAACCCGAATTGAAGCACTAAACACGTTAGAAATTAGCAGCCGATTGAAACAATAAACGTAAAACCAATTGCAGTAATATTTCCTGAAGAAATGCAAGTACTATTGACAGGACCAGTACCAATAGTTAGTGCTTCTTTACCGCTGACTGTAAGTCTTACATCAGTGAACGCCTACAACAAATAGGTACCCCTTCGTGCGGTGCTAATGTCCCATTACTGAAAGCATTAACCAAGTGTTTTAAAGTGATCCTTAGTGCTTTATACCTTGTACTAACGAAATAGATCGTTTCCAGGAAATTGGCTCTCTGAAGTTCCACAAGTATTGAAAGCACTAACTACCGAAACAATGCGAATAGTTAGTGTTTGGTCAGTACACTTTAGTGTAAAACCGGGCATCTCAAAGAAATAGTTACTTCATTGAGGAGTACTGACGTTCTATCACTATCGAAAGCACTAACGGCAAACCGGTACTGTATTAGTGATTCGTTTTTGCTCAGTGCTTCCGCCAACAAAACCGACCGTTTACAAGAAATAGATACCTTAGTCCTCACTTTCCACAAATACTAAAAGCGGTAACTGCCGTACATGCCCCAATAGTGAGTACCACTATTAAACGCATTAACGACAGGACTAGCGTTTTGTTATTGCTTTGTTAGTGCTTCTTAGTGAGTTATACCTTTCAATAAGAAAATCGATCGTTTATAGTTAGTGCTTTTCAGTGCTATACAACTTGCATTAGCAAAACTGACAGTTTTAAAAGAATATTTATCACTTATTGTGAAGCTGACGTTGAACACTGTTGAAAGTACTGACACCAGATCGGCGCCAGTAGTTAGTGCTATGTTAATGCTCCTTAATGTTTTAATTCTTGCATAAGCGAAATCTACCGTTTTCAAGGAATAGAGTTTTAACTGCACGAAGGTGTACCTATTTCACAGAACAGGTGGGATTCGCTGTTGGAACGAATAAAGCGATAAAGACCACTAACGATTGGCATTGAACAGGTCGTTAGCGGATTTAGTTGTAGTTGGACGCCAACATTGTACAAAGAGGAATGTATTTCTTAGGAACGGCAAGATGCAAGGCATAAAACGCTAAAAACACTAATGCAGTACTAAATGTTGGCACCGGTTTGGTCATTAGTGTTTTAGTAATGGTGGAATATCAGTATTGGCAAAGGCTGGTTTCGGTGATGCCAGGTATAAAACAGTAATGATCACTAACCATTGGCACTGGATAGGTTGCTAATGGATTCAATAGTAGTTGGACGTCACCGCTATGCAAAGAGGGATTTATTTCTTGGGAATAGCCAAATTTATCGACACAAGGCATAAATCACTAAAAATCAGTAACGGTGCACTAACGATTGGCCCCAGTTTGATTGTTAGTGCTTTCAATAATAGTGGGACGTAGCATTGTACAAAGGAGTTTCCTTGGAAATGGCTGACCTCGCTGATGCACAAAGAAGCACTAAGGAAGCACTGACGATTCGCACTGGTTTGCTCGTTAATGCTTTCAATAACCGTGATAACTTTACGGACTTTACGCATCAAGTTTTAAATCGCGAAACTTTTTAGTAGAGTTGAAGCATTAAACAGAAATTCAATTGTAATAATTGTGCTATACTTTCGCAGCTTATTGAGAAATGGACAAATTATTTTTTGAATTAGTAGTAGATTGAAGTGCGATTGAATTACTAAGTACAATAAATGCAATAGTGACTATTCAAGGGTATCCGTTGAGTGAGGAATTCAATCCCAAGTAAAATTTATCAAATGCTGCTTAAATGGGTAGCAGGATGAATCACTAACACTATTATTTCACAAAGGCATGATGCAGGTTTGCGCAATGAAGCAAAAATTGGTTACCTATTACACACCAGTTGTTTTTAAATGCTCTGAAATATGTCAATAGGATTTAATGTTAATGTAACCCCATTGAAAATCTTTAATTGGAGTTTTGAGTTAGGGCATATACAAAAAATTAGGTGCAGCAGGAAAATTTGTTTTTAGATGTTGGCTGTACTGAAGGAATTTCAGAAAAATTTGGAAATTGAAAAATGTTCCCTACTTTTATCAACAAATGGTAATTTTTTGTTGTTTCTGCATATTTACAATCTACTCAGAGTATATGAGAGTAATAGGTGAATGTTATCTTAAATGTAT